>JABANP010000286.1:0-67978 GCA_013115135.1 Perkinsus olseni | reverse complement strand
CGCCTGCACTATGCTCGTTGCAGTAAGGTGTAGTTGTAGAACACAACATAAGTAGATTGGGCTCATGCAGTGAGACGAGATGGAGAGCAGATGGGTAGAAGCGGAATAGTTTGAGGAGAATGGGTGATAATGCAGAAGCTAGTATGAGCACAGCGACTCCATTGTGTGTGCAGTAGACAGTGCAGATTCCCCTCTTCTCAGAGCACGAAAGGTCGGAGAGGGAAAACAATCGACAGAAGGAAAGCTGAGTGATTCATGAGAGGCTGCGTACAGGAGGTAAATTGATGGAAAGAGAAGTGGGCGACTGTTGAGATCGTTATGCGCAGCTAAGCTCGAGGCCAGGACCATCAAAGGTGCGCTCTGCGGCTGGAAGTAGCGTGACTTCTCGTCGAGGGCCGCGATGACTCTCTCTCACCGTCTCGATGAGACCAGAAGTTGATCCCACAGTGTGACGAGTGATCATGATAAAAGCGTCATCGATACCTTGGCGCTACATAACGCTGGTCATAACTGGGCTTCCGCCCGATTAACGTGATACTCGAAAGAACACCATCCATCATGCTTGCAGTGATTCAGTGATGTCGATACGGGGATTCTGAACTAAGGATCAAAACAAACGACGCGCAGGAGCGGCCATAGCAACAACTTGACTACTATGAGATTGGGCGACAAACCCTGAGTTCTCATAAGCTGATCTCGTACATGATGATGAAGTAGGGAGACCACGAAACCACAAGATCACGTAAGACGTTGATGAACGCCAAAGTGGGGTTGGATCAGTCCTTCATTAAACACGCATACCGACACACTTCGCCTTGTACTCGGTGAGAGTTCACGCAGGTGCACAGGCACCGCCTTCTTAGAGACGAAAAGGAGCTGCTACGTTGCACTATCTCGTTGCAGTAGGTGTAGTTGTAGAACACAACTTATAGAGTAGATTGGGCTCATAGTGAGACGAGATAGAGGCAGATAGAAAGGTGGAACAGTTGAGAGAATGGAGTGATAATGCGAGAGCTAGTATGAGGCACAGCTCCATTGTGTTACGTAGACAGTGCAGATTCCCCTCTTCTCAGAGAGCAGAAAGGTCGGAAGGGAAAACAATCGACAGAGGAAACTGAGTGATTCATGAGAGGCTGCGTACGAGAGTAATTGATGGAAAGAGAGTGGGCGACTGTTAGTCGTTATACCCAGCTAGACTCAGGCCGAGGACCATCAAGGTGCGCTCTGCGGCTGAATAGCGTGACTTCTCGTCGATGCGATACGACTCTCTCACCGTCTCAATGAACAAGTCTCGTTAGACACAATGAATTCGCAATAGACAAAGGGAACACTCCTCACGTCACGTGATACGACTCGTCAGCGTTAAGCTTCGGCTCTGACGGGCTCGTGACATATCAAGTCGACGGGTGCTAACGGATTCTGGACCTGTCACCAGATACGACATTGCGAGAGCTCATGGGATTTCGGATAGGCTGACACGACAACTAGTAGTCTCGCGAGTGCTCTAAAAGACGCCCCCAAACGGGGTGCAAAACCTGGCCGCTGCTAAAATACACTTTCATAGTAGCCGCTGAGACGCTGACTAGCCAATAGTCGCATAACCACAGGTAGTCTGCCGTAGCGGCAGTGCCGAGTGTCATAATACCACGTCACACAGACCACATCATGAAGAGCTCGGAGAACGCCCGTATTCGTCCTTAGTGGCGACGAGTCGTCGCCGACGACGACCATTGTTGAGACAACTCATACCCAGAGTATTCAGTACATAGAAGACCCTCTTGAGTAGGAACAAAGGAGCTGCTACGTTGCACTATCTCGTTGCAGTAGGTGTAGTTGTAGAGACACAACATAAGTAGATTGGGCTCATAGTGAACGAGATGAGAGCAGATAGGTAAGCGGAATAGTTGAGAGAATGGAGTGATAATGCGAAGCTAGTATGAGCACAGCTCCATTTGTGTTACGTAGACAGTGCACGCCTCTGGTTTGAATCCTGGTACTGGCATGTCGGGTTCTGGTTTGGTTAGCGGTGCAACGTCCGGTGAACTGCAAAGTTTGGCTTCTTATATGGGTATCAGTTTGGACCTAGTCGATCAGTTGCGTATGACCGATTTAGATAGTGTCCATGCCCAGGACGCCAATATCAGTTGGGCGGATAAGCTAACGCACCGACGTGCACTCGAGCAGGTTTTGTTAGCAAAGTCGGCTGGCTGCAAGAAGGTTGCTGCTACTACTGCAAAGAGCAGCGAAAATGTGGATGTCTCAAGCTTATTTCCCGTGCTAAGGATGCCGGGAAAGTTAGCGGAGGTATTTTTAAGGGGTCTCAGGATACGAGATCGGTTGCTGTGTTCTTAGGTGAGGTTGACTCCATGGATGAGTATGCTTGTGGCTCTGATGCCTTCAAGTATTTCTACCTACGGGCCAGTCTTGATGAAGACATACGTGGTTATGTTAATAAGGAAGTGAAGGCTAAGATCAACAAGGAAGGTGTGACTGCCGAGAATTGGCAGCGCAAGCTGTCTTTGTTGCGTTCTATCCTTCTTGAGGAGTATACGGTGCTCTCTTCAGACCTGGCTACCCAGTTGGAATGGGACAAGCTGACGTATACTCCCGGTTCTACCAGAATGGAGTCCCATCTGACCAAACTGCTCACGCTGGCAGATAGGGTTTCCATGTCCAGGGGTAGCGAGGTGTCCGATCGTGAGCTGCGTTCCAAGCTTTACGTGTCTTTGCCAACTGCTACTCAACGGTGGATTGACTCATTAGGCTCTTCAGCCGTGGCGTCCTATGCGGCGATGAGAAGAGAAGTACGACGATGGGCTCAGTACAACGAGAAACCGGTAGGATCCTCGCGTAGAAGTACTTCTGCCTCACGAGGTGGAAGGCGGGTTCAGGTGTCTGCCGCGAACGCTGCTGAGGAGAATGATATTGAGGTCGGCCTATCTATAGCTTTGGGTGATATGGACAAGGATGCCTGCTGGAGGTGTGGACTCAAAGGTCATAGAGCCTTTGAATGCCGGGGGTAAGGTGTATCAACCCGACAAGCGTTGTCCTCGGTGTGGCTCCTTTGATCATGATCTCTCCCAATGCTCTCTCAGTGCTTCCACCATATGTGGGCGATGTAAGCAGCCGGGACACTACTCTGCTACTTGTGATGCTGAGCTACCGGTTAAGAGGTTTAATACTAGGGGTGGCAGAGGCCGGAGGAATCCGCCTGTGATGGTGGTGACTGCAGAAGGTGATACAGTTGGTACTTCTGATTCGGTGCCCGCTGCCTGTGACTCGTCGGGATCCGCTGATTGTACCTCTGTGCCCGTAATGCAGGTTGACTTGATGGCGGTCGGTGCCCGCTCCGATGGACAGGAACCTCTTGACGTAAAGATTGTCCCACCAGCTGAGCTGTGTGTTGATGTGGCCGGCAAGAGCGTTAAGTTCTTGATCGATAGTGGGGCTGGGCTTAATTTTATAAGTGAGGCTTTAGCGACTGAGCTCTCTGCCTTGAGCAGTCAGCCTTTCAGGCCTCTTGTCCGTGAGCTTAGGGTGGTCTTTGGCAACGACCATAAGGTGTTGGTGTCCAAGGGCTTGGAGCTGCCACTGACTGTGACTAGACACGGTGAGAAGGAGTGCATACTGGTGAGCTTCGTTATCCTGCCGAATCTTAATCCTTCTGCATTGATTGGAAGGCCTGGAATCTGTGATTTGGCTCTCTCAGTTCATGGTGCTGCACCTGTTAAGAGTGCTGAGGAGGTGGCGGTTTTGCAATATAGAGCCGGTGGAAACCATTGAGGTGGCTGGAAAGGGCAAACGTCTCCTTGCTCATTGTCCTCGCCTTGAGGAGTCGAATCCGGAGCTGCATGTAGAGCCACAGCGCCGTCGGTCCGATCGAGAAAGGAAGGCTATCTACAGGTTGCTGTGCCTTATGGAAAAGGAAGATAAGGTGGTGCGACTACAGCCAGGGCAGGCCTGGACGAATAATGAGGTTGTTCTAGTGGCCAAGAAGGGTGCGGAGTCTTGGAAGGTCTTGCCTGATATTCTTGAAAAAGAAGGATGACGAGAAGTTGTTGGCTCATTTCAGGGTTACCTTGGATCTGAGATTCACTAATAAGATCGGTACAAGCACGCCTTCTTTGGAATCCGAGGATAGAAGTAAGCTCTCTCAATACGGAGTGAACGATCTTATTGGCTCCCTTCCTCGTAGTCATGGGGCCTACTTTGGTCGCATAGATTTGCGAGATGCTTTTCACGGAGTGTATATAAGCTCCAAGATGCAGAAGCATATGGCGACGAGAGTGTTGGACGATCAAGGCGTTGAAGTAGTCTTCGCCTGGAATAGGCTGCCTATGGGTTATAAGCAATCGTCAGGCCTATTTGGTCGTTCGGTGGAGGTGATGCTTGTGGAGGCTCGCCGAAATTTGAAGGATTTGGGTATTGATTGTAGCCTCCGCAGCCTTCAAGATGATGTTATTGTTGCTGGACCTACTGCTCAAATGGTTAATGATGGATTGGATGCTCTGATTAAGGTGGTGAGGAGCTTCGGTTTTGAGTGTCGTGACTCTAAGGTTCAGAGAGCTACTGATCATCTGGTCTTCTGCGGCCATATGATTTCCGGCCGCGAAATTGGACTGCCTCTGCTCACTCCTTGCCCACAGCGGCGAGACTTGTCATCGGCCGCCTTTGAAGCCGAGTGGGAGATTTTCGTTAAGAAATGTAAGTCCTCGTCTGCAAGGCTTAAGTTCTTGAGGAAATGGGCTGGTGTCTTCCAGTGGTTTGGCCATTGGTTGGAAGACCAGGACCAAGATGCTCTGCGTTGTCTCAATGGTGTTGTCAAGAAATTGCTCAATAATGATGCTGTTGAAGACGCACAATGGAAGGAGGTGTCTGTTGCTTGGCATGTGTTGGCTCAGAGTTTTATGAGGGGTCTCACGCCTCTGTATTTGGGTCGCTGTATAGCCACCTTGGTAGTCACTGATTCTAATGTGCAGTCATGGTATGGCGCTATTTTAGGGGTGGTGGTGTTGAACGCTGACTCGGCTTGTCCTGCTTTGTTCCCGGAACTTGAGGAACGACTGTATAATGTCAGCCCCTGTGATGATATTTTCCCCATGCCTCCTAGTGGAATGACTTATAGGGTTCTCCCTGTTCGTCTCTGCGGAGGAGTGTGGAAGAAGAGAGAGCAGTTGAGAAGTTCTACGTGGCGGGAACGAGGGGCACAGCTGCAGTGCGTGTCGGAGAATCTGGATGCTCTAAGAGGAGACCGCGTTATTAGTCTGAATGATAACGCCAATCTGTGTAAGACTTGGCGCGATGTTCAGGGTGATTTCGGCTATACGTCTGAGCCATATGCCGGTGTATGGATCAAGCGTTGGGAGCTCTTTGAGGCATATGTTGATAAGTGTGTGTGGTTGCCTCGAGAGGTGGATGCCCTTCGTTGGACAGATATGTCTGCCCGAAGGCTGGCCGACGATGACCTTGGCGGCGATGTGGCTGGTGAGGTGAAAGTGCTTCCTGTTCGTGCTGATGATTCCTCCAATGAGCTTAATGTCGATGATAGAACTAAGCGCGAGGTAGATGATGTTTATAACCAACTAACTGTCCCGGATGAGAAGATGCACTCTGTCATGGTTACTTTCTCAGGGAAGGATAGTTACGAGGAGGCTATGTTGTGGTTGTCTTCTCAGCAGAAGAAAGATGAGCAGTTGGTTAAGATCCGCGAATCCTGTGAGAAAGATCGCAGGGAGGGTCGCCAGTTCTGTGTGGAGGAGGACTTCCTTTTCCATCTAGGTCGATGGCGAGCTGATGAGCCGGTCGTTAAGCAGGCTGTTATGCCTGATTGTGATGGCCTTCGCTCTTCTATATTGGGCGAGTTTCATGAGTATGGGATTCATGGATCTGCTCAAATGTTATCCGGCATGGTACAGCTGGCTTATTGGTGGCCTACCTTACGCCGAGACTGTAAGGCGTTTGTGAGAAAATGTGAAGTGTGCCAGCGCTCCACTAAGTGTGCCTCAGATCTCTGCGTGTCGAGATCTGGACAGCGTCTTCAAGTTCCGCTGCCATGGTATTCGGTTGGATCGGATATATTTATGCTCGGTAGGGAGCTTGAGTCTGAGTTCAATTTGCATTGGACGGCGATGCTGACTATAACCTGTGCTTATACAGGCTTTACCGTATTGGTTCCTCTCCCTCAGCCTGTGGATTCGGCCTGCGTCGTGAACGCATACCTTTATGCCTTTAGCCTGTATGGCTATCCGAGGCATTTGCGGTGCGATGGTGGGGGCAATCTGGTGTCTCAAGAGGTGGCGTCGTGGTTATTAGCGCATGGAGTACAGAATACAGTAGCGGTGGGCTATTCTCCATGGACAGGAGGGTATTATGAACGCCGACATAAGGATCTTGCCTCTAGTTTGCGGAAGTTCTTGCTCGATCTCAAATATGGTACCGGCGCCATGTATGTAAACTCTCCTTTTGCCTTGGCTGCTATGCTGCAAAATCAACTCAACAGCTATGGTATGGATTGGCGAGGTGCTCGTGATACCACGCCTCAAATGCTGATGACCGGTACCATTCCCAAGCCACCTGCTTCTCTTGACGACATTGCGCCGCGAGACCGTTGGTCTTCTCAAGGAGTTTTCGGTGGTATCAATCTAGAGGAAGCCTCTGGCGAAGATGTTGCTGCGGAAGAAGCCAAGTTGGTTGAGGTTCTGCGTAAGCGCGCTTCTGATATCCGCAGAAGGCGGGATGACTGCCTTCGAGACTTCAATATGATTTGGCTGGAGCGCCGTGAAGAAGCTCGTAATAGCTTCGATCAGACTCTAGCCCGGAAGCAGACCAAGGAGTCGCTGAAGGTCGGTGATAGGGTATTGCTGGCTGAGAGGTCGCCTAGCAAGCTTGCCCCTCGTTGGTCGAAGCCTCAGGAAGTTGTCGCCCTGCGTGGTCTACGCTGCATCATTAAGGACGATAATGGCACTTTACGAGAGGTTCATTTGCGCTATGTGAAGAAGTTCTGTGATGATGATGGGGAAATTCCACAAGCTGCGAGCTCTAAGCGTGATCGATGTGAGGAGACTGATGATGAGGATGCTGATAGTGGTCACGGCAATGGCCATCATGATGCTGCGGCTTCAAGTGCTATACGTACTAGACCAGTCCGTAAGTGTTCGAGGATGGTTAGTTATGCCCATCAGCTATAATCGCGTATTGTTATGCTCGCCCCGTTGTGATATGAACGGTGCGGGGGTGGTTTGTAAGTGTAACGCGATTATAGTATCGTGATCTTGCTGTCTTGCGATGTCTCTATATTGCGTCGTATAATCCACTGTCAGCTATGTTGTCTCTCTAGCGCTAGATATTATTGATATTACTACTTTTAATTGTAAGCTTTTGAGACTGAGTAACATCCACTTCAAACAGTACGGTTATCTATGTCAAACTCAAACCAGAGCAGTGTTCTCAATGGGCAGACTACTAACACTGGGATTGCCATTCTGGAAACACTCCACGCCTGCGTACCAAGCTGCGAAGATCTGGCTAGCGGGGACAAGAGAGAGGAACTCTGGCGGCTAACAAATTTCCAAGAACAGTAACCCCAGAGTGGGGAAGACGAGTGGGAAGGAAGAATTTTGACGAGCAAAGAAATGATACGTGCATTTTCTGAAATTTGAAGCCCGCTTTCGGTTTTGTCCGGAACGAGGCCACGCCTTCGGTGCTGTCTGGGGCAACCGCATTCGGTTGGGTACGTTGCGGGGCTGAAAACTTGTGCTTAGATCGGAATACGGCGTATTCAATACGCTAGACTAGCATCGCTGTCCATCGCAGTACTAGTGGTTGCGGTCGTGCTGGTAGTAGTGGTGGTCTGGTTGCGTGCGCAGCGGGGGTAACTGATCCTAGTATGACCGTCCTACTACTCGTGCTTTGAGGAAATGCCCAAGTAACTCACCACGAACATTGTGCTGTAGTGACTGACAATTCCTCAATGTAACATGTGTGTGTAAAAATACGGAAGTTCCGTATGTGACGGAACGGACCCGTTACGGGCTGGTACTAGTTAATGGTTAATAGGAAAACCCGTAATGGAACTCGCTGATACTAAATCTCCAGCGGCTGGAGTCCAGCCGGGGGATGACGGCACACACTAGCAGTTGGACTAGCTCGCCCATTGGGCTCTCGAGTCCTGGAGATGGAACTCACGTGTTGGACCGCAGCAGTGCTAGCGCTTCGGTCGTCGAACACAGCCCCAGCGAATCCTGCCAGGAGGCAAGGAGATGGTCTGGTCTGTTCCTTCCGCTCGTTGTGGCCCTATTCGGGCTAGCTGACAAAAAAAATATCAGTCTTGCGGTAGAGGGATATAGTATATCCGATATACGCCGGTATGCCCGTATATTATACGGGCATACCGCTATGCTAGTGGCGAACTGCCGTTCCCTCACAGAAAAACAAAACTACCACGACGACCCCAAGTACTACTACCATTACGGCGACCACAACTACGACCAGAGCTACTGCTACCACTACAACAGGGAGCAAAGGCTCAAGATTGGAAAAGTTGTAATAATCAACAGGCGGGATACCGGATCTTCAAAGAGTTTCTCGTATAAGAGTGTGCTCCTCTGTCATTACTTCTAGCCATGCCAAGTGTGTTCCGCTGCCATGGAGCGGACTCTGCTCAGCGGAAGATAAGAATGCTCCTGTAACAGGAGTCCTGTTGCTGTTACAAATGGGTGCTTTTCCCATCACAGATACTAGTGTGAAGAGTTCACTGGAAAGAATTGAAGGTAAGGTTCGCGACCATGTCGCTGCTGTTTGTGGTTGCTATCGGCGTCGGGACATCAAATTTTGTTCCCGTGAGCCGACCTTCGTTAGCTAAGTAGTCTGCTCGCTCGGTGTGGAAGACTCCAATATATGCGCCAATCCATGCGAGGGTCATCTCGATGCCAACTACTTCGTAGTGGGTGTAGAGCTGGAGTGCTGATGTGTGTTAATTGCAGTGGTTGGTCTCGACACTTCTAGCACTTGTAACATGCGCTCTCGCAGCGAGTCAGGCACCTAGTAGTTCTGTAAAGACTGTCAATGGACCCGCGCTCCGCACCCTCATTATCCTTGTTGTTCCTATAGTTTTCGAGACGAAAATTGTGATTCTCACGGTTGATAACAACGCGATACCGTACAGGACGACCGTCGTGCTGATTCAGCACTGCTGGACGCACTTCAAGTATGCATAATTATTGGGTTTCGTGGGATATCTATGGTTGCAGGTAGAGATCATAGGCTATGCTTCATAGCATTGTCAGTATCTCCGAACCGAGCAGATACGCGCTGGCGAAGCCTTTGGATGCCTTCTTCGATATCTTCTGGTTTCTCATCATTATCCAGACGCAGGAAACCCTGGAACTCCCAATGAGGCGGCCTCCATCGGCGCTCGATAGGTTCCGAGTCCTCTTTTGATGACATCAAAGAGAATGGAAGCGACTCGGTGTCTGAGGCATTGGAACAGGGATGGAAGGAGTCCCTTTGGTGGGTAGAACCGGAATCTGAGCGAAGACAAAATGAGAAGGCGCACGATCAGCATTTGGTCTGCCTTCAGCTGCACCCGAGGGACTCGCTCGGAGGGAGCGGCAGGAGGATAATTGCCTCGCTTTGCATATGCCGCATGATCCCTGTTCGGGCGCTCCATTCACATATATTCATCCCATAGAGAGTCCCAGACCGTGCGAGGCAAGCCGGGAGTACTAACAAGTCAGACAAGTCGAAAGAGTGTATCGCTACCCATGACTAATCAGCACAGAAATTTTTTGCAAGTTTGGTCGGCTGGTTGGGCCACCTGGCTTACACGCTCGAGGTCGCGGGTTCGATTCGAGGGTACAACATCGCCCGTGGATAGAGAGACACTTTGCCGAGCTTTGCGGCCGACTTGTACAGAGACCACCGAATGAAGCGTCAAAACTTCCCTTTAACCTACCCCCGGGTACGTACCTACCCTCTACCCCCCATTACGCGATGTGTGCGAGGACTGTTGGTTGAAAACTCCCCTGAACCGTTGGCCAGTCCTACACGACAACGACGGCCTTCGCCCCCGGGATACACGTGAAACCTCGCGCACGCGGTTCGTTCACGAGCCCAATGCGGGTTGCTTCAGTCAGAGCTGAGACTTCAATCTCACCACCCCACGCTATAGAGTAGCCATTCCAATCAGTCTGTGCTATGGCACGCGTTACTTCGGCTTATAACCTAGCCGTCATAGTACTGCGATTAGTAGGGTCTGTACTATACGGCCCTGCCCGACACGCGTGCTCTGTTTCCAGTCGCGGGGCATCGTCCGACCACGTGGAGAATCAGTTCACAGGGCTTAAACTTGCGGTCGAGAAAGGCCGTGGAAAGAGTTGTCAACATTGCATTAGTTGATGTACATCACAGTCTGTTAATCAAATATACATCATCGTAATGTGCTCTCATCGACTGCCTGGGAAATAGCAAGCCAGGCGCCCGGCGAGCCACTATCGCAGTCGATGCCCGGAGAAGTCATGATGATTAAAACGAGTTTCGTTAAGTAAGTTCGCCACGGGCCCCGACGCACAGGGAAGAGTGTCACAAGGATTCTGCACGCACAAGGCTTAGCTCTGCGAGCGTTTCATCGGTCCGCGCGAGTAAGATATTCCGCACTATACTTGCTCGTCTGAACGTCTTCAACCTTTCACGACTTCTAGTCCGAGTGTTAGCACTTCAATGCGATCTATATTTTACTTGCGTTCGTTTATGGGCTAGTATCCAGTATCGGGTGGTCCACGCGGGTAAGGTGATCTTTCAAGTCTTCTGCTTTGCCTTAGTGTATGCTTCCGGTTTTTTCGCGTCAATAGCGCTAATGGCTCGCACCTTGGCCATCACTGTTATTCTTAATTTATTTCTGTCGGTTATTTCAGCTGAGAAGGTCCCGCTGGTGACTGGGGCTGCGAAGATGGACGCTCAGCCAGCCTATAACAATTGTGATTATAGCATTACTACTACCACATTGGGTGATGATGAACCTAGATCTGTTAGTGTAGATTATCAAAGTAGTGTAGAGATATCTGGTATGGAGTACGAAGATCGTCAACGCATGTTGAAGCGTTCGAAGAGAAGAACCACTACAACTGAGACCACTACGACCTCGGGTACTACCTCTGACACTACTACAACTATGAGCTCCACGACTAGTGCTACTACAACTATGAGCTCCACGACTAGTGCTACTACAACTATGACCTCCACGACTAGTGCTACTACAACTATGCCTTCCACGACTAGGACTACTACAACCAAGAGCACTACGACTAGGACTACAACAACCAAGAGCACTACGACTAGGACTATTACAACCAAGAGCACTACGACTAGTGCTACTACAACTATGACCTCCACGACTAGTGCTACTTCAACTATGACTTCCACGACTAGGACTACAACAACCAAGAGCACTACGACTAGGACTACTACAACCAAGAGCACTACGACTAGGACTACTACAACCAAGAGCACTACGACTAGGACTACTACAACCAAGAGCACTACGACTAGGACTACTACAACCAAGAGCACTACGACTAGTGCTACTACAACTATGACCTCCACGACTAGTGCTACTACAACCAAGAGCACTACGACTAGGACTACTACAACCAAAAAAGCACTACGACTAGGACTACTACAACTAAGAGCTCTACGACTAGTGCTACTACAACTATGAGCTCCACGACAAGTGCTACTACAACTATGACTTCCACGACTAGGACTACAACAACTATGACTTCCACGACTAGGACTACAACAACCAAGAGCACTACGACTAGGACTAGGACTACAACAACCAAGAGCACTACGACTAGGACTAGGACTACGACAACCAAGAGCACTACGACTAGGACCACTACGTCCAAGAGTACGACGACTAGGACTACTACGACCAAGAGTACGACGACTAGGACTTCCACAACCAAGAGCACCACGACTAGTGCTACTACAAAGCAGAGCACCACGACTACAACCACTACGACTAAAATCACTACAATCACGACCACGACGACCACAACTACGACGACCACGACTACTACAACTACGACGACCACGACTACTACAACTACGACGACCACAACTACTACAACTACGACGCCCACGACCACAACTACTACAACTACGACGACCACGACCACAACTACTACAACTACGACGACCACGACGACCACGACTACTACGACCACGACCACGACCACTACAACTACGACGACCACGACCACGACCACGACGACCACAATTACTACGACGACCACGACCACAACTACTACGACGACCACGACCACGACCACAACTACTACAACTACGACGACCACAACCACGATTACTACAACTACGACGACCACGACCACGACTACTACAACTCCGACGACCACAACCACAACCACAACCACTACAACTACAACTACAACTACGACGACCACGACCACA
Source organism: Perkinsus olseni (assembly GCA_013115135.1). Taxonomy (NCBI): domain Eukaryota; phylum Perkinsozoa; order Perkinsida; family Perkinsidae; genus Perkinsus; species Perkinsus olseni. Next base: position 55,510 of record JABANP010000286.1, on the reverse strand, counting down.
ACTACTACAACTACGACGACCACGACCACAACTACTACAACTACGACGACCACGACCACAACTACTACAACTACGACGACCACGACCACGACTACGACCACAACTACTACAACTACGACGACCACGACCACGACTACTACAACTACGACGACCACGACCACGGCTACTACAACTACGACGACCACGACCACGACCACGACCACAACTACTACAACTACGACGACCACGACCACGACCACGACTACTACAACTACGACGACCACGACCACAACTACTACAACTACGACGACGACCACGACTACTACAACTACTACAACTACTACAACTACTACAACTACTACAACTACTACAACTACTACAACCACGACGACCACGACTACTACAACTACTACAACCACGACTACAACTACTACGACCGCGACCACGACCACGACTACTACGACCACGACTACTACGACCACGACGACCACGACTACTACAACCACGACGACCACGACCACAACTACTACGACCACAACTACTACAACCACGACGACCACGACGACCACAACTACTACGACCACGACCACGACGACCACAACTACTACAACCACGACGACCACGACCACGACTACTACAACCACGACGACCACAACTACTACGACCACAACTACTACAACCACGACGACCACGACGACCACAACTACTACGACCACAACTACTACGACCACAACTACTACGACCACGACTACTACAACTACTACGACCACGACTACTACGACCACGGCTACTACGACCACGACGACCACAACTACTACGACCACGACGACCACGACCACAACTACTACGACGACCACGACCACAACTACTACGACTACTACGACCACGACTACTACGACCACGACTACTACAACTACTACGACTACAACTACTACGACCACTACGACCACAACTACGAGAACTACTACGACCACGACGACCACGACCACGACGACCACAACCACGACGACCACGACCACGACGACTACTACGACCACGACGACCACGACCACGACGACCACGACTACTACGACCACGACTACTACGACCACGACTACTACGACCACGACTACTACCACAACTACTACGACTACGACGACTACTGCGACCACGACTACTACGACCACGACGACCACGACCACGACGACCACGACGACCACGACCACGACGACCACGACTACTACGACCACGACTACTACGACCACGACTACTACGACCACGACCACGACTACTACCACAACTACTACGACTACGACGACTACTGCGACCACGACTACTACGACCACGACTACTACAACCATGACGACCACAACTACTACAACCACGACTTCTACGACCACGACTACTACGACCACGACTACTACAACCACGACGACCACAACCACGACGACCACAACTACTACAACCACGACGACTACAACCACGACGACCACAACTACTACGACTACGACGACTACAACCACGACGACTACAACCACGACGACCACAACTACTACGACCACGACGACCACAACTACTACGACCACGACGACCACAACTACTACGACTACGACGACTACGACGACTACGACCACGACGACCACAACTACGACGACCACAACTACTACGACCACAACTACGACAACTACTACGACCACGACGACCACAACTACGACAACTACTACGACCACGACGACCACAACCACGACGACCACGACCACGACGACCACAACCACGACGACCACGACCACGACCACTACTACGACCACGACGACTACTACGACCACGACGACCACGACCACGACCACGACTACTACGACCACGACTACTACGACCACGACGACCACGACCACGACGACCACGACCACGACGACCACGACCACGACGACCACTCAACAGCCTCGAAACCGTCATCGGCCAGCGGGGCAAACACAATGCGACTATCGTCGGGGGTGACTCCAACGCATACTCACCTCTATGGCACGCGATACCTAACTCTAGGAACCCTATTGGATGGAGGAGAGGCCGAGCATTTGAGGACATGCTCTCCAGCCAGAATCTCACAATATGCAGCAACAACAAGAATATCCCGTCATTCGAGCCCCACGATCATAGCATATCGGGCACATTCATAGACTTTATCGCATCGACAGGTAGGGCTTTTCCCCTGGAAACTTACAACCTCGACACTACGGGGGACCACCTAGCGTTGGGGACACTATTCAAACTTACGGACGAAGGCTCCCCCACCTCCAAGAAACGCCGCCTCCCCGGAAGGACTAACTGGGAGAAGTTTCGCGATATTATCGACAGTTCATGCCCAGTAATCCCCATAATAAACAATACGGGGGACATAGATCTGTGGGCAAAAGCAATTATGGCTTCCATACGCTCGGCGATATGCAGATCCACCCCGAAACAAAAGACTCCCCGCAGGGTGGGAACGTCTGCACCTTGGTGGAACCGGAACCTAGAGGCCAAGCGGAAGGAACTGAAGATAGCCGAGCAGAAGTTGAAGAATGCCAGGAGGGGCCTGCCAACCGGGCTCGGTAGCTGCTCCCAAAGCCTAGATCTCCTGATTGATAATACTAAAGCACACAAGAGAGCGTACTTTAATGCCATCAAGAACGCAAAACTAGTGTACTACAGAGAAACGGCCTGTTCCCTCACATCGCAGGACATAGGCAGAAGAACAAAGGCACGAGCCCCCAAGAAAGAGGACTATGACGTCAAAGAAATACTTGACTATTATATCGGCACACAGACAGAAAGACATGCCACACCAGCGATTCGGTGCCCAAATCTACTAGACGACCTAGGCGGAGCCTTGAGCGAGACGGAGATAAAAAGAGTGGTGAAGAAAATATCACAGAAAAAGGGCAAAGCTCCAGGATACGACCAGGTCACGTACGAGCACCTGGTAGCGGGCATATCCTCACCGGTATGGGGCAAACAGCTGGAGGCTCTAGTGAACTCTATTTTGGAATGGGGCCACTTTCCCAGCTGCCTCAAAAGATGTGACCTCTTCCTACTGTCTAAAGGAAGAGGAATAGGCCCGCGGGCCTTCCGCCCCGTCTCCTTGACAAGCGTCTTAAGCAAGTACGTGGAGATGCTGCTCAAAGATAGGCTCGAGAAAGCGTGTGGCCAAGCACCGCCTGGGGTCTTCGGATTCACGGCCGGTCGCTCCACTAGCACGGCACTCGTAGAGGTCGCGAGAGAACTCAGCGGATCGGGTAAAGAAGATCTGGCAATAGCCACCTTCGATGTACAGAGCGCCTTCGATAAAATAAGCCATAGGCACATCATCAACTCGATAGGTCGCAAAGCAGGGAGGGCATGGCAGCACATCATCGAATCGTTCCTCACAGGACACACCATCCATCTCGATGGTGAGCAGAGAGTCCGCACTCGAGGGATCAGCCAGGGTGGTTCCTTGTCGCCTGTCCTATTCGCAATCAGTACATGGGACCTTGACAACAACCTTACGGTAGACAACGGAGATTACCAGATACACCCACTGATATATGCCGACGACGTCCTCGCGATCATCAGAGCACTGACGGGACGGGGTCTGTTGAGGGGCCTGAAGGCCGCCACGGAGATAGTAGGGAGGGCGGCAGATCGAGCAGACTTGGCTACTGACCCCACCAAACACAATGTCTGCTGCCCTTCGGAGTACCATAGGAACATGCTGCAGGAGGCAGCAGCGATCGAACCAGGCAACGGTCACCATCTCGCCGTCAAGGATAGTCTGAAATGGCTTGGGGCTAGGATATCGAACTCTTGGGAGAACCACGCCGTAGAGGCCATAGCAAAATCTCTGGCCACTATAGGGCAGTGCAGGAAATTAGGGGGCTCAAGCTGGGGCCCGGCCGTTCCGGAGCTCATTTTATTCTGGAAACAGCAGATCGTCAGCAGTCTATTATATGGGGTTGAGGCATGGGGAGAATCACTGGACTCGGCCAAAGTGATTAAAGGTATCACGCGATTAGAAGCCTCTATGGCTAAGCTCATCTACGGATGCATCAGATCTACACCCAACGCTCTGATGAGCAAGGTACTACAGAGCATAACAGAACCGGTCAGAACGACAGGAAGGAAGAGATGCGCAAAGTTTTGGATGCACAATCCAGACATTGTCACACCGACACACTGGCAAAAACGACTCAGGAAATGGGGAGTAAAAGACCCACACCTGAAAAGGGAGTCCAGGACGAAGACTGACTGGCAAGCTCCTAGCCGGATGAAGATCAATATAGGAAGTGGCTCAGCTCCGTCAACGTCCACGGAGGATCAATTGGTGGTGTTCACCGATGGTTCACTGTTGAAAGTGCCCAACCAGACCAACAAAACAGGGGCAGGACTGGCTACTCTCAATCAATTGGGAGTGGCTAGCTTGCGCTCGATACGGCTAGTGGGCGGAGCAAACATATGTCAAGCCGAATTGGCCGGAGTTGCAGAAGCAGCCCTATTGATAGAAGAAACCATAGCCAGGAACGAGCGCCCATTACGGGAAGCACAGATATGGCTAGACTCGAGAGCAGCCATACAAAGCATCACAAGCGACAGGCCTACGCCACAAATTGTCCGGTTAAGAGATACACTCGAAAGCATCTGCGCTTCCGGGACTCTCACCACTATATCATGGGTCAAAGGGCACTGTGGTACAACAGGCAACGAACTCTCGGACTGGGCTGCAAGGAAAGGAGGGTCCGGCACGAGTACCGACATAAAAGTTGTACGGGTAGAGACTCCGGTCTCTCACACATTCGAGGAAATCCGGAAAACAATGGATAAAGAAATTGAGGGAATTTGGCAGAAGAGGGGCAGCCCCCTAGCAGTCAACAGACTGGGGTTATCATTAGGGCTCATACAATTGCGCTCCATAATGAGGAGAACTACTAGATGGAGCAAGATACAAAGAAGGAAATTTGTGGAACTCCTGTCCTACCATGGCAACGTTCGAGGCTTTAAGGGACGAAGCAAAAGGTATGGCAACGCCACACAACAATGCAGGTATTGCGGCAGGGAGAAGGAAACGATAGCACACTTCTTCTGGTGTAACTCAGCCAGAATGAGGCGTGCCCGTACCGACAACTTAAACAGGAACATACTAGAAGTCGGCCCGGGTAACGAGTCGGACAAGATCAGGGGGCTGAGACTCTTAAGGAAAGCGGTATGCGAACGTAATAGCGGCCTGAATAAATTCCTGACCAAAGTAGTGCCTGACTGGATTCCAGTCGCTCGAACTAGGGGGATCCAGCTCAAGCCACTTGGTCAGGAGGAACTCACACTTAGACGAGCCCGGAAGGCCCGGACTCAGCGCTTTCATAAGCGCGAGGCTAGCAACCATACTGACTCAGTCAGGACATGTTGCGTAGCGCCTAGTCGCAGAAGCCTCACTAACAAAACAAAACAAAACGACTACTACCACGTCCACGACCACGACGACCACGACTACTACAACCACGACGACCACAACTACTACGACCACAACTACTACCACGACTACGACGACTACTACGACCACGACTACTACGACCACGACTACTACAACCACGACGACCACAACTACTACGACCACGACTACTACAACCACGACGACCACGACGACCACGACTACTACAACCACGACGACCACAACTACGACGACCACAACTACTACGACCACGACTACTACCACGACCACGACCACGACGACCACAACTACTACAACCACGACGACCACAACTACTACAACCACGACGACCACAACTACTACAACCACGACGACTACAACTTCTACGACCACGACTACTACAACCACGACTACTACCACAACTACTAATATAATTAAAGGTCCTAGGACGGATCTTCAAGGGGTGTTGAAGGTGGGTAAGGTCTTTATCGGACTAAGATCCTACAGGATATCAAAAATGTCCCCTAACCCACTGTGTTACCGCTGCGGCAAGCTACACCCGGTGGTGGGAGATCAGTGTACGGCAAGCCCACAGTGTATCAACTGTGGCAAGAAGCATCAGGTACGGGAATGCCCGGAGGTGAGAGGCTTCAGGGGCATTCACCGTGTATGTTCGATATGTAACGCTACGGGGCATTCAGCCTTGGAGGGGAATTGCAGGAAGGAACGACCAGAACCCAGAGGACATACCGTAGGGGCCAACCGCAGGGGCGCTACACTCAGGATGGAATCCCCACTCCCTGCAGTGGGTGCGCTACCTGCAGCAAGATTCGACTGGGCGGACACTGCGCCATCAGAAGCAGATGCATCTTCGGAGTACTGCTCTGTGGTGGAAAGTCAGGGTACAGTGGGTTCTTCACTAGTGAACGCAACCCCCTTGGCGGCCTGGGTGACGACTGGAAGATGGGACTGAGCAATAATGGGTTTTCATCCGGCCAGAGAGAGGCCGGACGCTCACACTGATCACCCCCAATCGACGGCAGCCCAGTTACTAACCCCAGAGAGGCTGCCGGAGACACTTACCTTACAGTGGCATCGATCAATGTAGGTAAGAGTATGGGGGTTTTAGAGGACTGGTTCAAGTGTAATATCGTAGACAAAGGATTGAAGGACGTGGTCATTCTACTACAAGAGTGCCCACGACATCTCATGACCCAGGATACCTATAATGGTTTCACGGTAATTAGATCGGCCAGAAACCCGAGAGCTCCGAACCCCAGGGGCCAGAGAGTTATGTAGAGCAGCAATCTTGATACCTCGCCATTGCAGGATCACCCAAGTCCAGCAACAGCCAGAGGACATAGCAGTGGTGCATGCCAGCACGGACAATTGGAGGTCCAAATTTGTTAGCCTCTACGCTGACAAACTGATTCCCATGGCGGAAACTATAAGGGGTCTAGACCAGGCGATCGCGGATGATCTAGAGGAAATCCTCATACTGGGAGGGGACACGAACGCGAGCTCGGGCCTTTGGTCGCCCGACACCTTCACAGGAAGTGACCCGGATGGGAAGTGGAGGCGAGGCCAGGACCTGGAATTCTTCCTCTTGGAGAATTCCCTACTGTCGGTTAATGATGTGGGAGCGGGACCATCTTTCATCCCCTATGACCCAACGAGGTCGCCGAGCTACATTGACATGGTAGCCTCGAGGGGATTGCACTGGGTGAAAACAGAGATGACGGACACAATAGGGGACCATCGAGGAATCCTCGCTACCTTCAGGACAATGGGCCAGCAACGGAAGGCCAAGTCTCGCAGGGACCCCAGGAAAACCAACTGGGAGGTATTTGATAAGAGCATTGGGAAAGTGCCAATTCTGACACCCAAGGTGTCTTCCACCAAGGATATAGATGACTGGGCGGAGAAGCTGATGAGCTCTCTTAGAAAAGCTCTAGTCGTCTCGACGCCGAAGAATAAAGCCGCGGGCAAAACTCGCCCAACGGCCAGCTGGTGGACTAGGGAGTTGGACCAGCTTCGGAAGAAACTGAAGAAGGCACAGAGATCCTTAAGGGTGGCCCACCGGACGGGAGCGCCGGATGCGGGCGCCAGAGAGCAGGCGAAACAAGCCCGCAAGGACTACAACAAGGCAATCGCAAGAGCGAAGGGGCAGGGCTTCAAAAGGGGGATGTCGGAAATCACGGAACGAGAGGCGAGCAAATTCCTCAAGTACAAGCACACGCCCAGGACCGAATACGACAAGGGAAGCTGTACTCTCCTACTATATAGGAGAGGACAACAGGCCGAGCACCACAGTGGTCAGGACTAGATGCCCATCCCTTCTAGGACCATTGGGAGGGGAGATTCAAGCTGCGGAACTGGAAAGGATGCTCAAGCAAATCAAGGGAAAACGCAATAAAGCTCCGGGGTGGGATGGGGCGTCCTACGAGCATGTGGTTAGAGCTATGGAGCATCCGGAATGCCGCTGGAGGATCCAGTTCACGAAGCTTGTCGAGTCCTGCCTAGATTAGGGGCACCACCCAATGCCCTTTAAAAGGGCAGACTGGGTGTTATTGGATAAAGGACGAGGGGTAGGCCCTCGGGCAGTCCGGCCAGTATCCCTCACGGCAACAACGGCTAAAGCGATAGAGGTTCTACTGAAGAACCGCATATCCGCTCGGACGACACCGCCAAGAGGAGTCCATGGGTTCACGAGGTCTCGCAGCTGCTCCACGGCACTGGAAGCCGTGGCCAGAGTAGTACATAACAAGGACAAGGATGGGCTCAAGACGGCCCTATGCACCTGGGATCTGAAATCGGCTTTCGACCACGTGTCACATGCCCACTTGAAGGAGTCGGTGATCAAGGCAACATCATCAGCGGCCTGGGGAGAGTTCATAGAGAGCTACCTGGCCGATAACAAGGTGGTCCTGGACGGGTCCAGCAGAGTGAGAACGAGGGGCATCACGCAGGGGGGATCCCTCTCACCATGTATCTTCAGCATAGGGACGTATAGTCTGGAGAAATCCTTACGCCACGAGGTTCGCGCAGGAGGGAGACTGGTTCTCACAGTGGAGCCTAGGATATTCGCTGACGACGCCCTGGCGATAATCCGGGCACTGGATGTAGTAACTCTGTCCAGAGGGATCTCACAGTCGACCGATTCGGTCGAGTCGTGGGCGAGAAGGGCTGACATGGCAACCGATCCAGAAAAGCACGAGATACTGTGCTTAACGGACGATACGGAGGAGCTCCTCCGAGAGGAGCTCAGCAGGGAACGACCAGAGGAAGTGGTACACCTGAAGAGGGAAATGAAATGGCTGGGGGTATGGATTTCCAAAAACTGGAGAAACCACGCCAGCAGGGCCCTGACAAAGGCGGGAGCGTTAGTGGCGAGGTGCAGACGACTGGCGGGGGCCGACTGGGGAGCAAGCCCTGAGGTACTCCTGAAGACGTGGAAGCAATCGGTGGTATCAACCCTGCTCTACTCGGTGGAGATATGGGCACCGGCTTCGGATCTTAAATGGTTTCAGGATAAATGTACAAGACTGGAGGCCTGTCTTGGACGAATGTTGATGGGATGTGTTAGGGCAACTCCCACGGAGCTCATGGCGAAAGTGGCATCCACTGTAGCCCGCCCCATATGGTGGGAAGCCAGACGTAGGACAGCCAAATACTGGCTGCACACCAACGACACGGAATGTCCGGGTTGGATCGCCAAACTTCTGAAGAAATGGGGGTCTCGAACCCTGAAGGCCCGAAAGAGCGCCACATTGGGAGGGATTGGGACCCACCGAGGGATCTTCGGCTGGCACCAGAAGGGATCGATCGCGATGAGGGAACCCCCGGCACTCTCACTTACTATAGTGATGGCTCACTGCTAGCGTTGAGCAAAACCAGGATGGAGGTGGGCTCGGCTGTCGTTAAGGTCAGACATAACAAGTACGACGCACCGGGCTGGCTAGAGGATTTCAGACCGTTCAAAATAGACGGTCCGGCAAACATATGCCAGGCGGAGCAATTGGGAGTTTTGAAAGCCCTCCAGTGGAGCAAGGAAGTAGTTGATCAAGGAGGAGAGAGGGGAGACGGAGTAAAGGCCATCAAGATCTGCTTGGATTCGAGGTCTGCCATCCAATCGATAGGTGGTAGCAAGGAGACGGAGCTGATAAGGTCGATAAGATCCCTCGTGGAAGAGCTGACGGCGGCCAGCATAACGGTATGCATTGCATGGACGCGAGGGCATGCAGGGGATCCAGGGAATGAAGCCTCAGATCTAGCGGCATCCATTGGCCGGAGGGGAGAGGCAGGGAACGTACGCACCTGCTCAGTGCCAGCCCCCGGCGACTTCACTGCGAGGGAGATCCGACAAAGAGCGGAGGTTGAGCTGGAAGAGAGATGGGAGAAAAAGGCCAGAGGCTTAGCGTGCAATAGGATTGGCCTTACGTACGGCCGGGGAGCAACTGAAGACCATAACTAGGAGGTGTTTAAGGGCTAGGAGAGGCCCCAGGAGGAAGGTTTGGGAGCTGCTGAGCTACCACAGCAATACCAGGGGCTATAGGGGAAGAAGCAAGGAGTACGGAAACCAGCCAATGACCTGTAGGCATTGTGGCAAGCACAAGGAGACATTGGTTCATTGGTGCTGGTGCGAGTCTCGAGAAATGAGAAAGGCGAGGTGGGCCGCCTTCCGGAGGCGGATCCCCGATGGGAGATGGTCCAGGGACACACCCACAGTGCAAGGGATGAGGCTGATTCGAGAGAGTATCTGTGGAGACGGCTTCTGGAAGATGATCAAGTTCCTACGTCTCGTGGCACCGGACTGGTCCTCGGGGGGAGGCCAGGCCCGGAGGCACTGAGAGGGAGCATTTGATCACCTAGCACCCACGGGTGCGAGGCGAGCGGTCATACTGCCGATTGGCAGGAAATATCGCACTAGAGCCTCACTAACAAAACAAAACAAAAACGACGACCACGACGACCACAACTACTACGACCACGACGACCACAACTACTACAACCACGACTACTACGACCACGACGACCACAACTACTACGACCACGACGACCACAACTACTACGACCACGACGACCACAACTACTACGACCACGACCACGACGACCACTACGACCACGACTACTACGACCACTACGACTACTACAACCACGACGACCACGACCACGACGACCACAACTACTACGACCACGACCACGACGACCACGACTACTACAACCACGACGACCACAACTACGACGACCACAACTACTACGACCACGACGACCACAACTACTACGACCACAACTACTACGACCACGACGACCACAACTACTACGACCACGACGACCACAACTACGACGACCACAACTACTACGACCACGACGACCACAACTACGACGACCACAACTACTACGACCACAACTACTACGACCACGACGACCACAACTACTACGACCACGACGACCACGACTACTACGACCACGACTACTACAACTACGACGACCACAACTACTACGACCACGACGACCACACGACCACGACTACTACAACCACGACTACTACAACTACGACGACCACAACTACTACGACCACGACCACACGACCACGACGACCACAACCACGACGACCACGACCACGACGACCACAACTACTACGACCACAACTACGACGACTACAACTACGACGACCACAACTACTACGACCACGACTTCTACGACCACGACTACTACAGACCACGACTACCACAACTGCGACGACCACAACTACTACGACCACGACGACCACAACTACTACGACCACGACTACTACGACCACGACTACTACGACCACGACGACCACGACCACGACGACCACAACTACGACGACCACAACTACTACGACCACGACGACCACAACTACTACGACCACGACAACCACGACCACGACAACGACCACGACGACCACGACCACCACGACCACGACCACGACGACCACGACCACGACGACCACAACTACGACGACCACAACTACGACGACCACAACTACGACGACCACAACTACTACGACCACGACGACCACAACTACTACGACCACGACGACCACAACTACTACGACCACGACTACTACGACCACGACGACCACAACTACTACGACCACGACGACCACGACTACTACAACCACGGCGACTACTACAACTACGACGACCACGACTACGACGACCACAACTACTACGACCACGACGACCACAACTACTACGACCACGACTACTACGACCACAACTACTACAACCACGACGACCACAACTACTACGACCACGACGACCACAACTACTACGACCACGACCACTACAACCACGACGACCACTACTACTACAACCAAGACGACAACCACTACGACCAAGTCCAGCACGACCACGAGCACTACAACCAGTACTACCAAGTCGTCAACCACTACGACCAAGTCCAGCACGACCACGAGCACTACAACCAGTACTACCAAGTCATCAACCACAACGACCAAGACCAGCACGACCACGAGCACTACAACCAAGTCCTCAACTACCAGTACTACCAAGTCGTCAACCACTACGACCAAGTCCAGCACGACCACGAGCACTACAACCAGTACTACCAAGTCATCAACCACAACGACCAAGTCCAGCACGACCACGAGCACTACAACCAAGTCCTCAACTACCAGTACTACCAAGTCGTCAACCACTACGACCAAGTCCAGCACGACCACGAGCACTACTACCAAGTCCTCAACTACCAGTACTACCAAGTCGTCAACCACTACGACCAAGTCCAGCACGACCACGAGCACTACAACCAAGTCCTCAACTACCAGTACTACCAAGTCGTCAACCACTACGACCAAGTCCAGCACGACCACGAGCACTACAACCAGTACTACCAAGTCGTCAACCACTACGACCAAGTCCAGCACGACCACGAGCACTACAACCAGTACTACCAAGTCGTCAACCACTACGACCAAGTCCAGCACGACCACGAGCACTACAACCAAGTCGTCAACTACCAGTACTACCAAGTCGTCAACTACTAGTACTACCAAGTCCTCAACTACCAGTACTACCAAGTCGTCAACCACTACGACCAAGTCCAGCACGACCACGAGCACTACCACCAAGTCTTCAACTACTAGTACTACCAATTCCTCAACTACCAGTACTACCAAGTCGTCAACCACAACGACCAAGTCCAGCACGACCACGAGCACTACAACCAATTCCTCAACTACCAGTACTACCAAGTCGTCAACCACTACGACCAAGTCCAGCACGACCACGAGCACTACCACCAATTCCTCAACTACTAGTACTAGCAAATCGACCACCACAACCACTAGGACCAGCTTGCGAAGGTAACTGGCGTCCGAGTAGAGGGAATGGTACTTTTGGTCGGAGGTGTTGGACGTGTTCGTAGCCGATTCACGTCTGGTAATATCTGCCGATTAGTTTCTCACTCAGAATTTGCTCTCGATGATCCAACTTGACTCCGCTATTTCAAATATGACAATCGTATACGAGTGACAGATTATAGGTAGCGATTTAATAAGTAGCTATTTCTAATAGTAACTCTGACCGAGTTGAGTTGATAGCGAGATAAATAACCAAAACATTTCGCACACATTCAATCGCAATACTTTTGCGATTGAAAGTGGATTAGCATTCTTCAGTCAGTGCACTTCGCCAGAACGACTTCTACTAGGACGAGTGGAATCACGACCACGACTTCTACTAGGACGAGTGGAACCACGACCACGACTTCTACTAGGACGAGTGGAACCACGACCACGACTTCTACTAGGACGAGTGGAACCACGACCACGACTTCTACTAGGACGAGTGGAACCACGACCACGACTTCTACTAGGACGAGTGGCACTACCAAGACTAGTTAGGCACCTGCCGCTGAGTAGCGTGATGAAGTCCCTTTTTATTGATGTCCGCGTAACTTGTTTTCATGTAGTTCTTGACTTGGTAACCACCCAGGGTTTCAAGCTCTCACAGGCTCGCCAGTTCCTTCAACATCTCGAACGAATCATGCAGAATGATGATGTGCAATCTTGGTACGCATTCTGAATTTCATATTTTCTCATGTGTCTTGCCGATGGAATTTGTCCATTCACCCCCAGCGAACAGAGGAGGCGGAACACCCAAGTACTCCAAACGCGATTCACTGTGCCGAACAAAGGAATGCGCGGACTCATCAACGTCCACGCCCGCTCAGTCCTCCCAATGTTGTGGTTTTCTCGTTGGATCAGCGAGAATCAACGGTCGTTCTAAAAGCGAAGTTTTCTAATTCTGGCGCCGCCGCCGACTGGTGACAGCCGTCTCCTTCGATGACCTCTTATCTCCCGCGTCACTGCTATATTCCTCACGCATGAGGGGGTTGAACACGAAACCCACTCGGCGACCATGGGATGCATCGTAGGCCTGCTCTCTTCGAGAGACTCGATTTGCTCGCGAAGCCCGATACTATCTTTGGGAGTGAGACAGTGGCAAGCGGAGTACACCCATCTGTCCCAGACCGCCAACTCATACTCGGTGAAAAATCCGTAAAATCTCCGGGATTCTGATTGATCTTCGCTTTCATTGGCCGCAAGCGTCGAGATCTGATTCCTGCAGGTATCGGATACGGTGCGGCCTAGAGACTAGTTACACAGATCCTCGCAGTGGTACAACTTAGTGTCCCCCACCGACACTCGAGTTGTGTATCCCAGCGCCTCCATTCCACGATGCTGTCGATCGATGGGCCATGAATCTACGGCGTCGGAATCACGATAGATGGCAAGACATGGTCATGTGACATGTATCTTGTCCATGGCGATGAGTGGGGCAGCTGCTCATGCTGCAGGCGTGTGTCTCACAGACCTCCTGCTGTCGCCACAGGTGACGACCGCTGTCCACTTCCAAGACTGACGTGAGTTCTCGTTTAAATTTCCCGGGGTTTACCCGCAGTCGGAGACCCTGCTATACTGGGCTCGCTAATAGCACTTTTGTGCACGCAGTTAGTGAGCCACAGCCGACAGCGATAGGCTGTGCTTTGAGGTTCAACCATCCGGACGACAAGGAGCGCAGTGCGCGTATGGCCCGTCCTAAGACACTCGGAGTCCTAGTCTAGAAGTGTAACGATTGAATAAGTTAACAAGGAGGTCGCCTACCGTTACGAATCGCCTCGGTCTTCGATCGTTCAACCAAATATGAGTTGGCTTGGCCGAGTATGCTCAGGGCGTCGTGGAGGGAGCGATCCTGAGAAATCCCGCCGCGCGTACGTATAAGCCTTGGCTGAGGGTTTGCGTAAAATATAACGAATCCACACACAGGCCCTGTGCCAGTGAAACAGAGGGGGTATTCAATTCGAGGTTTGTCGATACTGTCTGCCTTCTGATAAGTTGGTCAAAGTTCGAGTCCCCCGTATTTCATTTTCTTTGTCCGCAGCTCTTAAGCACTTCTCTTTCATGTGGTCCACTCTCTTGAGTGCATCCTCCCTTCTCGTTGGCTCTCTGGCGTTGAACTCTCCTGGGACTCCCCACTACTACGAGTTTCAAGTCGAGATCAAATCCTACTGCCTTCAGGGTCTAAAGGATCCTCATGGCAACGCACCTTCCTGCAGCACAGCTACCGCTGTTGCGACGCAAGGCCTCACACTCCCCGGCATGGACGACGGCACCCTCACGACCAGGGCTCACGTGATCGCCGGAAGCGATGGCTCTGAGACTATGGTGGAAGCCCACCCCAGCTACCCCTATCAGTACTTCATGCGCACTTCGATCTCGAGCTCTACCAGTGGTAGACTACCACTGTTGAACGGCTCGTCGATGGCAAGGCGGTCCTCGTCGGCGAAGCTCCCACAGGGGCAGATTCTCCCCCGTTCACCCCATTCGACTCGATAACGCTCGAGGACGCCGGCTAGTCTCTTCACGGTATGGTGGAGAAGGACGGTGTGATGGTTAACAAGTGGTTGAAGGAGAGCTACGATGGTATCGACCCCTCCACAGGCGCCAACTTTTCTGTTTCCTACTTGGCAGACCTCGCGCCCGATACCTGGACCCTCTACATGGACGAGAAGAACGATAAGCCTCTCAACCTGGTGGCCTCCAACCGAAGGAATAACGATGATATTGACCAGGAGATAACCTTCACCAACTTCCAGGGGAATGATGGTGTGTTAACCTCAGAAAAAACACACGAACTTGTCTGTGAGTTGTACAACATCGACGACGGTGAGCCGTTGACGCAGCCAGCGACAGGCGATACCGCAGCACCCGATACTGGGCACTTGAGCTTCCGCGATAACTTGCTCTCTGGCCATGGTCAGTTGGATGTCTGAACGACGTCGTCGTCTACGCCCCTCCTCGTCCTCCTCTCCACGGCTGCTGCTACATACTTGAAAAAGATGGGTGCTCGTCGACAGCTGCTAACAGCATTCAATTTCGAGTTCCCTCATGCACGCGCGAACGGTACCAATGAGGTAGGAGTTGCCTCTTCGTCAAACTTGACGTGGTCGGACAGTTTACGGCCGCCAGTTTCAGCGTGAGTATGGCAACACACGACGACGATTGTGTGTGCGTACACATAGGGGCGCGCGACGATAGCTGTAGCACGCGTGTGAGGTCACATGAGAGGCTTGTGGGAAGCGTTAAAGGCGGGGATCTCAGAATAAGATCAATCAGAATCATTTTCTTCCCCCCCCCTCCCTCCCACACTCACACTGATATTAACTGAGTGGGGAAGAGAAAACAAACTGAAGCCGGTGTATACTGAACGTTGACGGCACAGCCCAACGATGAAGGTTGTTAACGTAAAGGGCGCCCGGCTGATGTGTATGCGTCTACCGGATGTCGACAACCCAAGGAAGACGGCCGAGCTTGCTGTCTATGCAGCACTCACGCTCAACGACGACCATGAGAACTTCGCCCTGGACTTGGACGACAGGCTGTGCTTTCATCCGGCAACTAGGTGCTGGTATTTTTGTCTCTATCTGGGCGTGCTTGACGGGCCTTGGAGGTGGTCGATACGATCACAGTAGCTTCAGCTTCGACGCGGCTATCGGGGCCACAGTTACTTTCGGATTGAACGTTCCCGTACTCGGCACCCTCATCGAGTTCACCATCGTCGGTGAAATCGGATGCACAGCTGCCCCCAAAAACGTCGTCTCTGCATATGGGAAGTTCGGCATCGCTGGAGCCGGCATTGAGCTCGACCTCATCGGCAATACTGCTGAGAATGCTTTGAACAAGTAACAGTTCTCTTCCGGGGTCAACGTAAGTGCCTGGGTCAACCTCGTACTCTGGAATCCGAGATGGGGAAATCCGTACATCCTGTGGTCGACTAATACTGTTGTTTTTTAATATTGAATTTTGCCTCAACGTTCTCTAGGCCACAGCTAGGGATGAATGGGTCTACGAAAATCGTATCTGTTCTTTGACATATCACTCAGTCGCTCACATAGTCCCAGTTTGTCAGCCTAGCGGACAAACGTATTAATGATTGGCCATTGAGAGTGCAATACCATCTTTCCCAGCGGCTGGGACCCAGCCGATAGAACCATCAATTTGTCGCTTCTATCGGCGATTTCAATAGAATCATTTTATAGGCCCCGTGTTCATTCAACGAGTCACCGTTAACCGGCATGCCGGAGACGACCCAGTGAGCAGAGCGTCCGACGAGTAATCCGGAAGCAGCCGAGCTTCTTGTGACATGACCATTCCGCGAGGACTGAGCTGTTGGATGAGTCCTCATGAGAGGCTCGCACCATCGAAATAGCCCGCTCTCCCTGGTAGCCGCTCAGATATTCGAAACTCCGCCCATCATCCGGGCAAGCCTGGATTCCCCTACTGTCAACTCGTTAGGGATGACCATACTCGATCGCGTCGGGTTTAGGTGCTGAATTGCGCAACTGCCCTTGCCATCAGAATTTCGAGCGATTCGTGGCGACCTCTGGCAGTCGTTCCGTGCGCACTTTCTTCGATTGCTCGAGCTACTATACTTCGTCGCTTCTTATTGATAGTTGTCACATACGTGATGAGCTAGCTATAAGATACTAGGCAGGACCTCACGTACAACAGAGTTTTCTCAAATCATGCACTTTCGAGTTTCACAGGCGGTGAATCGAACTCCCGCTAGCTAGTTCATAGGGTACAATCCTGCAGAAGGGTCTCCGGGCAACGACGTTGATAGCCGATAGTCGACGCAAAATACCAATGTCATTTTCCAAGTACAGTATTCTCTTTCTACTTGACAGAACCTTGCTGTGGTCGGAAACGGTAACATAGCAACCAGCGATTGACCTACACAACTGCACAACGCAGTTTTGCCTGCGTAGTCGATCCTCGCTGTCAGGCTACGGCGTGAGTCGCGTGTCGTCTAGCGTTCTGATTCGAGTGTATTATATTTGATACCGGCGCTACTGAATGAGCCCGAGTAACTGGTCCTGTCAGTCTCCCTGCAATTAGGAAGCCCCCGGTGAAGTACGTGAGATCGTGTGGTCTTGTGGCCTAATGGATAAGCCGTCGGTCTTCGGAACCAAAGATTGTGTGTGTGAGTTTATAGTTCAACGCTAACGGTTCCGGCTTAGTTAGACTCGAAGCCGATGTGCTCAGTTGGAGACTTTCTGTAGCATTGACATTCGGTGCAATCAGACAGATTGTCAAGAAGCTATTCTCAGGGTTATAATCAACCAGAGAGACTTCCTTTCCTCCTGGCAGGATCAGGTTACACATCCGGGGGGCTGTGCCCACGACCATCACACAAAGCCTCGCCCCGGCGTTCCACGACAAGCATCATCTCCAGGACTCGAAAAGTCCGCCACTCAAGTTGCTTTTCCCCCGTTCAGTTAGCAAAGATGGTGGGTTCGAGTCCCAGCAAAGTCGTGTTTAGTTTTGGATAGTACAAATTTCGTAGGAATCGCTAGGCTGACGATTACGCACTGTATGAGAATTTTCACAGCCTAGATACCCGTTAGATACTCTCAGGGAGCGCCGAGATCCGCTTTTTCTACAACTGCCCTGCCTTCGCCACAGCGAGGTGCAACTCATGCTTCGGAGACTGCATCATTTCACACTATGGAATGCACAGTGGGGCCTCCAGCGGTGGACCAACCCCATCACATGTGGTCAGTAGATGAAAGTCGTTATTTGGAGGTAGGCAGTGGATCGTGAATGTGGCCGTTCTCACTCACGGACGAGGATTATTGCTTTTGTCCATCTGAAGCATGTTTCATCTGGTCGCTGTGTGATCTAGTGATATGATTCGCGCTTGGTGCCTAAGAGGTTTCAGGTTCGACTTTCGGCCCAGCCCCGTCCAAGTTATACAGTTCAACTGTTAGTTGCATCCTTCCTCTTGTATGAGGCTAGAGCTGAAGCAGCAGCTTGGGAGAGTCCGCCGAGAGCCGCACTTCATCAGTGGCTTACACAACGATGGAACCTCAGCTCAACTCGACGCTGATGGAGGACTCCATCAGTGTAGTTTCGGAGAGAAAGGGTTTCATAATTCCACCCAACCACTGACTTGAGTTCCCACTTATCACAGCGTATGCTGCGTACATTACGGCTGATCGAAGGGAGCGGGATCGGGAGGTAGGGAGGATGGTTTATGTGTGTTATGACGGCTACAAGATTTGAACTCGCGCCCTTCCGGACTAACGCCTTAGGCTAGCGCCTTGGACCACTCGGCCAAACTGTCGGTGATACACCTGTCTTGATGGCACCATGGGGCATGTACAGTGTTTGAGAACCCGCAGACCGCCACGAAGTTCACCCAAACGCCATTCCTCATCACTAATAACCTCTTCTGTCCAAAAGCCCATGCAACACATAAAGGATACGACCGTCGTTGCGGCTCTACGTCAGTCCGTCGGAGATGACAGGAAGGGCCCGAGACAATCCGGGACTTGTGCCAACAACCCGGTGGCAATTGTCGGCTCCCTATTTTAGCAAAATATATTTTTCCCTTCAAACGACCGCCTCTGCACTACTCAATAACGCAACGAGCAGATTGAATAAGAGACGACCGAGCCGTGCGAGAGAATGAATTAGATCTGGGGGAGCTTCACCCCGGCTACCGGTGAAGTTGAGGAGAACCTGCAATCAAATGTTGAATAATACGGACAGATTCTGCAGCCGAACACAACGGGAAAAATCTCAAACTCTTCCAGAGGCTCACCCCTCGCTTCCCTGAGTGCGGCGAAGACCCGTAGAAGAGCCTTGCGTGGTGGGATGCGACTCTGTGATGTAATCAAACTGCAGCCTGGACAGTCTGTACCTGGCAGAGAGGTCGATCCATGCACATGACACTGATGAAAGATACCCCTCCCCCTCGAGCGTTTCCGCATGCTCCGAGAAGATATCTCCGCTGGGCTGACCGACCATGCTGGAATCTGCCGCCGCCAAAATCATCATCATCCTTCGAGCGCTCTTACTTCTGCTGCGGGCTTGCAAGGCCAAAACTCTCCTGTGGACTCTCTCTTCCTCACCCTCCATTTTATGCTGCTGGTACGGCGTCAACCCGCTGGCGAGAGACTTCGATTTCCGAACAGACCTGCAAGCTCGGATCGGGCCTTCCGATGCTCCCCTTCCCGACTTGTCCTTTTTCTTCTCATTTAGGTGGCTCACATTGCAGCTCATGGAGGCGATTTTCGACTCCAAGTTCTGAGGAAAAAGCTGCTCGGCGAGGAGGCAGGGGAATGGCGACCTCGATAGTTTTATGCAACTCTTTCTTTTCCAACCGGAGCTCATTGAGCTCCCTTATCATAGCGGAGTTATCGGCCATCATTCGGCGACGCCCAAGCAGACCGTCCTCGGCCAACTTCGTATTCACCTCGGTCAGCTTGCGAGCCTTCGCGAAAAGCAACTGATGACGGGATCACGCGAAGGACATGTCATGATGAGCGCGAGGTCAGTCGGGCTGCCCTCGCAAATCCTCGTGTGACTGATAAAAGACTCGTCAATGCGCGCTCGATTGATAATCAGCCCCACTTCTCCGTCTTCCAAACGTTGAATTAAAATTCGATGATGTTCCGCGATCGATTAAGCTGCCGTAAGAATCGTTCAGTCGGGGCGTTCTATCACCCCAAGACAGCGGGTAGTGTGTCAACCGAGCCCTACATCTCGCTGGTGCAGTAACTCTTTGGCCAGGGCCGTGCCAGAATCACCGTCATCATCATCGATAGTCTCCAACAGGACCTTCTCCCCGACGTCCTCGTGCGGCCCTGAGGACCACCGGAGGAGTTATGATCTACTACAAGTAAATGGTAGTGGCGTATCCTAGCTTCACCATGGCTCTTCACGACGAACAAGATACGAATTTCAAAGATTCTCATATTGTAACCCTGTGTCAACGAGCATATTCATTTGATACTGATACTTTATTATTTCTGTGTCGAACGCACGACACAAACCGGTACGAAGGTTCGTAGGCAGGGGTCCGAACACCTTCGAGATCATCATTGTGGTGACAGAGGAGGAGATCATCACTTCTGTTTACACAGGGGCCTCCCCCAAAACAGGACGTCGATACCCAAAGTACAAAAACTAGCAACACGTCGATATGTCCTCATATCAAGACCGACGAGGAGTGCACGCTCAGTCACTCTCGGGAGGACTTTCGTCACGTTATTGTAGTTATCAAGTAATTACGTTCAATATGATATCATCTACCATCCTCCCTTACAAAATGAAAGAACAGAACGATTCTCTGTGATTTCTCGAGTCCCACTACGACCTAGGACGTGAAATTTCATATATGGTTATCGCTTATCGAGAAACAGAATGTATAAAAACCCATGCTCAGTCTCGTTCGCCTCAGGTATTTTCTTGGAACGGGCAATTTTAACTGAAGAGAATATGAGCGAGCTATGAGAAGATTGATTGAGAATTTATTACAATTAGTAATAAACAAAGTAACAATATCAAAGTAGAATTAGTATTATGAAAATACTAAAGAACTATGAGAATTTTTTTCGCTTGTTGCGACAAGCATCCGGCAACCGCCGTTCTCCCTACCGCTCTCCTTAGCCCGTTTAATCGCCATTTTCTTCTCTTCGCGATGCACCAGTTCCCCCAATCTCGCCAACTGAAAAGAAGAACTCTCAAGTCCTCAGCAACCGAGACGGGACCCACTAGTCGCCGGTCGTCGCGATCATCAGCACTCTGACTCTCCGACATAACATAACGCACTTCCTGCAAAAGCTTCCCAACCTCATTGGCGATACCTAAAGATTCTCAAAGATTCCCCGCACGGTAAAGATTCTCAAAGATCCCCCGCACGGTAAAGATTCTCAAAGATCCCCCGCACGGGAAAGATTCTCTTCTCACCCGCATTTTTCTCGCGTAAGGCAATAGTCTGACTTCTTGCTTTTGTCAAACTCCTCCCTCTTTCGTCGAGCTGTTCTTCGAGCGATTTTTTCGTCTCAAATTCACTCACAAACTCCCCGTAAATATCCCGCACCTGATCGCATGATGTGATCGAGCGAACCTACTGGCCAAGATTAAGAGGAATCTTCAGGCTGCGGAAAACCTGTAAAATTGAGTTATTGCAGAGTACCACCGAATGCTAGTACCCTCACGAGTTTGGATTTTTTTTCCGGAATTTTGTATAGATTTTCAAATTCCTATTGTCTCGGCAAAAGTCTAGGAAAAGTTCGAAACGACTCACAACTTTCACTCTTGGATGACCCTCCCTCACCGCCATCCGCAAAGAGTCGACTTGCTCCTTCAGAGGTGCTTTCTCTTCTTCCAACTGCTTCACGCGACGAAAGAGAACCTTTTGAAAACACTAACGAGCTTTCGAATCGGGTTCGAAATAGAACCCTAGACTGGATTTTCACGAGAGATACCAAAAAAACATAAAATTCCGTTCGTAAAATTCCAGGGAAATGCCGAAAATTTCATCGCTCTCACCACAAAAATCCAGCTCACAAAGGACAGCCGGATCCCCTTCGTACAGAACGGAAATTTTGAAGATTCTTTGATTCTTTCTCCGCCCTCAAAAGCATCTTGTCCTGACGGGTGATCGCCATACGATGGTGATCAAGTTGCTCCGTCGCCTTTTCTGACAAAAAAATTTCAAAAATTTTCCGAAATTTTCTGATACTTACCCGCAGAAGCTCGACTTCTTTCCATTTTGTTTTTCATTTGTCGAACTTTTTCCCTCAGCGTTTCTAACTCATCTTCCTTTTCCACGTTAACCCGCTGAAGCCGCGCCATCGAGTGTTTCAGCGCAACCTGTAAATTTACGGAAAAAATCAGAAATTTTTCGGCAATTTTTCCTCACTTGTTCAGCACGAGCAGTGGCGCTTCGCTCCGCTCCCAATTGTAGAATTCTCGATTGTTCCTCGCGAAGTTGCGAGATCTCCCTGACAAAAATACTGCCCTACCACACCATCCGCAACACGCTGATCATTGTGAGATTGTGTGTTGTGTCTACAATCGAGCTGAGCTCAGACGGGCCCGTTCACTGGACCACTCCCGATTGGGCCAGTGCTCACTACAACGGTATCTTCACCAGCCGTTATTGAGTACCACTCAAGAGTTGCTGAATATTTATATATTGATTATAGAGGAGTAGCAAGAGTGCAAGATGCCTTAATCTTGCCGTCAGCTATTGTCATTAGAGGTTCTAGAGGAGAGGTCGGTTACTAAAGTAGCCATCTTGGCTCAAGTTGTCATGTTGCGTTATCTATAATCACAACAAGAGTCCAGTTTACTTATGAACTACAAAGAGATTGTGCGCACATCATCTTTACAACTAACAAGTTATTGCAAAAATAAAAATCAACGCAATTGCCGCGTTGGCACACAATCCACCTGTCCCCTAGGGTTAGCAAGATATTTATCAGTCGCCTCTGACCGATACCACACCTCGCCACCATCACACTACCCTTCATATTCAGTCTCCTGTTGTTTCATGGCTTCCTCAAACTTCGCGGCATCTCGCTCCATCTCCCCCCTCACCTCTTCGTACTGGCATCGCCACTTTCGTATTTCCTGATACCAGATTTTGATTACCAAAACTACCAACGACGGGAAAAATGTTCGTGCGAAAAGAATAGGAAAAAAACTACCCGATCTTCCGCAAATTACTTTGAACCCAGAAAATTCGACCAGACAATTTTTTTCTGAAAAATTTGGCATAGATTTTTACAGTATTTTTTCTCAGGGAACGATAATCAAAAGAATGATGATAACAAGCGCACGGAGGATGAAATTATGGCGTTAATTTTCCGGGAAGTAAAAAATTAAATTAAATTTTTTTCCGAAAATTCACCGCCGTTTTCTACCTTCCCTCGCATGTTTTCCAGATCAGCAATTTTACTTTCATATTTTCTCTTCAGCGACGACAAACGGCGGTCGTTGTCCTGACGTAACTGAGGAGGACAGCATAAAATGAATGATACAAATCGTGTGTCGAGGGAAAATCCTAGGCAGTCCGCTTCAGGAGACAGCTGTGTGCTTGCGTGCAACAGAGTGGGCGTCACCGCCGAGGCGTTCACTGACGAGTCTGTGTCGGACACCCTGTTGTCGGTGCGATGTAGATTTTCTGCGCCCGCCCGCCCATCCCTCCCTCATGGAAGGGGGTCGCCAGGCAGAAGTGCCTTCTCCCCGGCTGTTTGATTCGCGACACGAGCTCTCTTTTCCCAATGTTAAGCGAGTTCGCGGACGAAAGACCGGGATTTTTACCAAGTTCAATGGAAGGAAATTTCAGGCGGAAAAAAAGCATGAAAAATTTACACCAACCACAATCGAGCTAAAACCGTTTGTAAAATAAAAAACCCGTTAATCGATCTCACCAAATCGATTTCCTCCAGCCTTTTCTCCTCTCTCTCGTATTGAACCTTCAATTTATCTTCGTACCTTCATCAGAGCAAATCAGTTGTGAATAAATTACCCATTTTTTAAAACGCTCATCACAACCAGTGCTTACTCCTTTTCAGTTTCTAATAGATTTTTCGAAAATTTTCGCGTCAGCTCGTCTCGGTCCACAGCCCCGCTTCGCTGCGCCTCGCTCAATTTTTCTACCATCGCGATGTATCTGATCACAGAAAAACCGCTAAATTTCCAATAAAAAATTTTTTCCCGAAATTTCTCAGAAATTTTCGTAAAAATCCTCGGACTTTGTTTGCAATTCCTCGACTTTCGCGTCGTTGCGCTCCTGCAAGAACCTCAACCGCTCCTTCATCTCCGAATCCTTCTGATTGAGGGAGTATCTGAATAGGTCACAATCGATCACCAGAGCGAGCGCTAAATGCAAATCCTGCTCGGTTTCTGCCCGAATACGAGCCATTCTCTCGTTGAGCTCATCAATCTCAGCCAGCCGTTCGTCGAAGTACGAACGAAGTATCTGGGGTAAATTATTCCGAATCCAAAAAAAACGGGGAAATTTTTCCCGCCTCACCAGAACAGTGTCGTCCATAGTCAATCCCTGCACTTCTTCCCCTGAACCTTCACCCGGCGAATTTTGTATCTTTGAACCTTGAGCAACACAGAAAAAAAGATACGATTCTTATCAACTTCGTTTGACCGAAGGGAGAAATCTTGGCAGTGCGTAGCGACATATCTTAATAGAAATTGTAACCGTTTCGAATAATTCCTAACACTAACTATTTGCCTTACTTTTTCATATGAAATTTTCTCCTCATCTTTCGCAATTTTTCGTGGAAAAAATGGGAAAATTGGAAAATTTTTTCAATTTTTCCACTTTTCCTTTTTTTTTCCAGATTTTTTCTATTTTTGCTATGACTGGTGGAGTGAGAGGCATTAGGGAGTTCAATTACCTCCGAGAAAGAGCACCCTTGTCTCCAAATCGTTCTGCTTCGCCATCATGATTGCAGATTTGCGGTGAGAATCTTTCGGCCCGGAATTTGCAAGATCTGCAAAAGATTCTTGCGTATTGATAAGAACAAGGAGACGTCGACCTTGCAGAGAATCTTGAGGTCGAGCGAGGCATACGCGAGTGGTCAAGATATTTCCACTTCCACATCCGGAGAATAGCAGATCTCGATGGAATGCCAGGCTGAACAAATGGCAATAATTCGGAAATTTTTCCAATTTTCCGGGAAAAAAATTCTTAAATTTTTCAAACTCACCTTGTAACCGTGTTGGAATGCAAAGGAATTTCACCCAAAATTTCCATTTCAGAATCTTCCGCAGTCGAAAGATTCTTTTCGATGTCAGCCAGCAAGACCGTCCCCGAGCCCGTACCTACAAAGATTCTCCCTCGGGTTTCATCCGCGCCTGGGAGGACCCTACCAATCGCCATCATTCCGGAGTCGGAAATTGTGAAAGTTGTCAACTCAGCGCCGTACGTGGCCGCCCGAAAATAACCTGCTAATACGACGGAAATCAACAAAAAATTCTGAAAGAAATTTAGAAAAGAAAGGGGAAAAAGTCTCCGCGGCAAAAAATATCTCCGCGCAAAAATATGCTGTCCAGGAGGAAAAAAATCCCAATTTTTTTATAAAATACTGCAGAAAAAACGGGAGAACCCAAAATTTCCGGAAAAAAATCTCACTGATCGGCGTCAGCGTTCGACCGTTGTTAACAGCAAAAATGGTGATCTCGCCGGTGGCGTCAAGAACTGTGATGCAGTCGAAACCGTAAAAGATACTCGTGTACCTGAAAATGAGGATGACAGTGGACGGTCGAGAGAAGGTCCGACTGTTTGTCTTTTTGGATATGCTCGACTTCGCGCTCACTCTTGCCGTGCACGCTGTAACCTAAGATACTCAGAATTCATTAAATTTTTGTTCTATGAATTTAAGGCTTATTTGCGGAGTTATAATTTTTGAAAGGGGAAAAAAATAAAGTTTTAGTTTTTTTTGATGCGAAATTATTCATTCGTAGTGGTTGATGTTCAGGAATGCAGCGAGAAGGGAGGTGGAAAAATTAGGCAAAAACATGGCGCAAAAATCTACAGGAATTGTAAAAAAGAAGAAGTAAACGAATGAAAAAAATTGGGAGTGTACGGAAATAACGATGAAATAATGGACCTCGGGATCGAAACTTATTAGACAGCAAAAGTTGACTAAAAAAATTTAAAATATAAATTTTTCTTGATCAAAATATCAATCGACAAAAAATTGAAAAAAATCGTGATAAAAACAATTATTGGAAATTATCGGAAATACGTCTGCTACACGTCCAAGAATAGATGCAGCCATCAACACCACAACTCGCCACTTTCGACCCGTCAGGGGAGAACGCCAAATCGGTGATGACAGAAAGATGACCGGCCAGCGTGTCCAGTATCTGCAAAAAAAATTTTTTCTAGTGATTATTTTTTTCTTACCACTTTTTTCTTGCCGAAAGGGTCGATCAAAATTACTATATTTCCAGCTCCCACTGCGAGAATTCGACCAGAAGGAGAGTAGCTGGGAAAAGCGTTTCATATCTTAGAGAGGTATCTTTGAGTATCCAACCTCAAAGCTTGCATTCGCAGAAAAGGTCGCCTCGCAGCTCGATGCTGACCGCTGCCGCCGCATTGAGCTAACGGAATCTCCATTGACGCCTTAAGGGTGTCCGGAGCACAGACGAAGTAAAAACGCAGTCTTTGATCGGAAAATAACTGAGAGGTCGAAGCTGGTTCGATACAAGGTGAAAAGATACTCACCACAGCGAGTTGTATGCCTAGGGGGTGCAGAGATAAGGCGATGGGCTTGGGTCCTTTCGGAAGCTGCGTGAGGGTAAATTTTTCCAAGTTCGCGGAGGGGCTGAGGAGCAGCAGCACAGAACGACCGGTGTTTTATTATTAATAAGTTACTTTGTTGAAGAATTATTGTGATTTGGCGAGAATCTCCAGATTCGTATCTGAAGGTTGAGCTTGCATTTGACGAGGTTGAAAGATACGCAATGATTGCTTCGCTGCTGGTCATTAAGATCGACGACTCGGTGAACTATTTCAACGGACGTCGAGAAGATTCTCCATAGCGCGTAAAGCTCTGAAGATTCCTCTTTGCCGGGAATAAAAACCTTCGCTGTGCGAAGATACCCGAAGATATTTCCTATTGTCGCCCTACAGGAGAAGCTTCGACTATGGGAGTACTTTAGCCTTCGTCAGCCTGATTATGGCGCCACTACGTCTCGTCGCGACCGTATCCGAGGTTGAAGCATGCAGGATACGAAACAGGTCGAGCGCGACATATACCAACAGAGAAATGACGATGATAGTAGTCGCTATCGGCGATGGTTTAAATTTTCGAGCGGCCCAAAATTTCCAAGTTTTGATACCACACCATCCGCAACTTCCGCCAGAGAAGTCGCTCGCCCAAAATCGATCGAATGCTCCCCGCTCGAAATCAATTTCCATCTATTCCCGACACGAACAATCATCACATTGTTCATACGCAGCTTCTCACCATCACCATGAGAATCTTTGCGCTACTCTTGCTCATCACAGAAAAGGTCGCGACTGTTCTTTCCGCGGCCGCTGGAGGCGAGGAAGAGGAAATTTTCTGCCCGTCGTTGAAAGTAGGTCCTTCCTTCGCAAGCCGCAAACGGTAATTTTTTCAGGGCGGGATTATCAAGCAAGGAAAGATGAAGGCCTTTTGCGTCGCCACAGTAGATGATACTCGCTTGACCATCACCCGAACCAGTCGTCCGAAACTGGCCGACCATGCTGCTGGACCGTAAGGGGTGCTCGATACGCTGACTCTCCCCAAGGTTTAATAAGCAGGAGAGCAGGAGTTTTTTATCGATTTTTCTCTCAGAGCGTTGCAAGACCCCTTCGAAGGCGTCACTCTGAGAAGGGGCGAGTACAGCGACTGCTGTCAGCTGTTTCACGCTCTGCACATGGCCTTCTACAGAAGCTATCCAGAGTATAAATACCGAGTCGATCGGGAGAAAGAGAACACTCTCAAAGTCTTCATAGCCTTCGTACGCGAGGTCAAAGGTGGCAGCCTGCCGGGATATGACAGCGCGTCGGGTTGGGTTCATTAACATGCTATTTGGTGTTGTTATTTTTATCAATCCCCGTATCTTGTGTCAGTGCGTAATGCAAGCTTCAACCTAAGATACTACTCACCGTAGAATCATCAGCGATGGAAGCTAGCACCCCCGTCGTGACTGACGTCGACAGACTTTTTATTCTTCTCAAGTGACATCCGTTGGTCGAGAGCGGAGCGAAGCCGCAGGCACCTACGTCAAGGAGACCACATGCAAGTGCCCAGCACTAGGGCTATCAGCCCGAGCCTTGAGGACCGCCGAAGCAACGGTAATCAGTCTCTTATACGTTTTTAACGGCCCTTGAGAGTGTTCGCATCATATAACTATCTTCTGAATTGTGTAAAACCGAATCATCACCTACCCTACAACAGGACCATCGTCTTGTCTACAGCAACAGCTAGCGGCAATTTGTACCAATACCGGGGGTAACCAGGGAACCAGGATAACAACAAGAACGCCAAGGTCAGACTTTGGAGTCTGAAAACTTAGTTGTAGTGGTAGAAAATGAAGTCTAGCCTAAAGATATTGGCTAAGCTGAGAATTGTGCACACTGTCCCTGCTATCTGGATAGCACAAATTCTCTCAACCTTCTCGACACGTGTAACGAGCTGGCACTGACCTCGTCCGCTGACCTCCTCATCCTCGTCGTCATTCAGCAACGACTCTCCCGCAGGCTTCAAGGTCATCACCAAAATCGAATGAAACTGTACCTAGCAAGGAAAGCATCAACCGAAAGACGGAAAAAAATATCAAGAAACCATCTGCCGAGCAATGACAACGCTCAGGCGTCGATCGACCGAGGGGGAAGACAGACTTAACCCTCCCTCCCTACTTTACTGCTGTTGACGACAGACAGCTGCGATGAGGTATTAGTATCCCTTTCGGTGCTGTCCTCGCCCTGAGTGGACCCCTCGCTGTCCTCAGACTCATCGTCGATCGATTCTTGCACGGACAGCGGTGGTTTCAAACCGAGCCTTCCCCTGACCCAAACCCTGTCCCTTTTGAAGGTCGGCGAACTTACAAGATCCTCTTGCTGGACCAGTCGGTCGCCTCAGTTTCGGTGGTCCCTTCGCCGTCACCACTCACCGCTACTGCGGCGCCGTGATAGTACTTACAGCGAACCTGGAAGAAAGTTCCCCATTTTTTCGCGTGAAACAGGAAGCCACTCGGCCAGCACATCAGACTGAGTCCTCGCAGTTTACAAAATTAATCGGAAGAAACGGAAGAATTTCGGGAAAACCTTGAAGATTCCGGGAAAAAAACTGGAAATCCAGGAAAATTTCCGGAAAATTTTTGGGCCGCCACTCCGTATGGTTTACATAAAGATAAATTTTCCTTTCTGAGGAAATGTTCCTCCCCGACCCTTCGATCTCACCGCCATCACCTACGACGCTCATCACCACCTAAGAAGGGCAGCAAGCTCACCTTTCATAGTACGGCGTATCTAAGGATCACCCTGGCGTAACACAAAAAAGGTCGAATGTCCTCACCGATGGGGCTGTCGTCGCGGAGACGAGCGTATGACGATAGCCGGGAATCCAGTAGACGGCCGAGCATTGCAGAGACACCAGCGCGTCCGTAGAGGGCCTGAGCTGCGCCGAACTGCCGCGCAGGGTGCTGCTGCTGCCGCTCTGCAGGGCTGGCAGGGAGGGGATGGCGAGTGGACAGGAGAGGGGCGTACAGGTCCAGGCTGTGGTAGAGAGAGAGCTCACTCCGGCCGATTTGCGAGGTATCTTTGTGTCATCCATGCTCTCCGGAGAAAGGTCGACAGTTGTGAATATCATGACCTGCATGAGCGTGATGGGGTCGAAAGAGTCTCAGGCGTCTTACGCAGCCTGACGATCCACCGACTAGGAAGCTCCCCGGAGATCCCGCAGAGACAATCGTCGTGAAAGATACGTCCTTGGGCTCTGAGGGAAGCATGAACAACCCAGCGGTAAGATTCTTGCCTCGCCAAAAAACGATGACCAGCTGTATGCTCTCAAGGGACTTTTCTGGTAGTTACTAATGAGCGTTGCACGCATGCGCATGAGACGCCGCGACGGTCTCAACAGATTCTCTTGAAGAGAAGGTGGTCAGTGAGCATAAATAAAGATACCGCTCGATATTCGCTCGTTCGAGACGGAATTAATTCACTGTTAAAAAAAGTAAAAATTCAGAAGTACGAGTCGAAAAATTTTAATTTCCGCGATTTTCGTAAAAAATTAATCGACACTACTTTTAGAGGAATCTTGGGTTGATGATGAGCATGAATCCAACGCGGTTCGACAGTCAACAGGTTGAGCTGCGAGGTTGCGGTCGAGGTCAAATGCGAGTAAGATACCCTGACAACATCAACCTCGCAAGATACGCGTAAGGTCGGGCTCACCTCAGCCGTCAAGGCCACTGCTATCGGCGTCCGAATTTTGTGGCGCGTGACGGAAACCCAGCAGCAGTCCGTGAAGAAGGTATCTTCACGAAGTCGATCGACCTCCTCGCAACCACTTAAGCTGACCTCTCTCGAACTTGGTCGGCAGCATCCCTTCGAGCGGCCGAATTTCCACCGCTCCGCCGTTTTTTGTCTTTTCCATGCTTCGACTTAGAGATACTCCCGACTGCACTGCCACTTCCCACAACCTCACATAATTTTCTCCGGCAAGCATCGCGTAGAAATTAACCTCACCAGCGCCGTTTTTGAAACTACCATCAGAAAGATCCCAAACAGATGACAAAATAACAATAAAAATATTATGTCTTCATCAGTCCGGATACAGTATCCCTCGCGGACACCGATCGCCGTCGAGGCTACTGGTTCTGAAACTCAGAATCGATTGTAATATAAATTTCCACAGGAAAAATACGGTTCCAAAACCGAGTCTGAATTTCAAAATTGACATATTGATCACCGCCAATAAGCACATGACGCCGTTCTTGTGGGGGCTGTCTCCGGAACTACCGTCAGAAAGATCTCGAGGAGACTGCAAAAAGTCTTGAAGGGTTGGCAGTGTGTCCAACTTCGATAGACGACCGAGAAAGCGCATAACTTACGAAAGATGATATTCAGAAAGTGAGGCTGAGTCCAGGCAAAATTTAAGTAGCCGACTTTTAATTTCAAGGACGAAAGGGGCAAATAATTCGCGACTTGTCTGCTTCTGTATATTAACAACATCATTACCCCCGTCTTAGACGTTTTTCAGCAGCCGAATATCAGCAGCTTTTCGCTCACCGCGGATGAACTTCACAGCATTAACTCTTAAATATTGTTGATGCGAGTATTTCCGTAATACCCCAAGCGCCCACCTTCTCGGACAGACTTCCAATCCGGTCACTTTGTTCTCAACAGCGTGAGAACCAACAACGCCTCGGGACGTGGTGGCTCCCGCTAATTTTATCTGCTCGCCTGAAAATTCCAAAAAAATGGGGAAAATTTTCCCAATTTTTCACCATCATCATCGTCATCAACTCGAACAGAGGCGATCGACCATCGCCAACAAAGCAGCGCTCCCGAGCCCGGGCCTTCTGCGGCGAGGAGAACATGCTGACCGTCGTCGGTGAAGGAAGCTTCGACTAAGGAAGAACGATCCTCGGTCGAGCTGGTCATGCATACGGCACCTATTCGCTTCGACCCTGTGAGGTTGGTGACAGCTATTGTGGTCAAGGTGTCGTGTTTGGTCGATAATATCTCGATCCTGGATTGTCCGGGAATTGGCAAAAACAGCGCAAGAAAGGCGACCTCGGACCTGCGGGAGAGAACAGCGGAAGATCCGATTATTGAGCTGCATTGAGGTTGATTATTGCTCTAGACAGAAAAAAAGATACTACGATATGAAAATCTGCCCACAGGAAATACGCCCAGCTTTGAGGTCATAGTTTAACGGTTGCGGTTTGGGAAAGACTCTTCCGATGTGCTCAGTTAGGGGGGGGGCAATCAGATAGTTGGTCGAAAATTTTCCTACGAAACGGCGTTCTGTTTTCGAAAAAATCCACGAAAAGTTTATCCAAAAAAATCTCACTGGTATCTTACTTTCTATGAGCAGCAAGAGCGGTAATCTCAACCGCGGCGGTCGGGGTCCTCTCGGAAAGGAATCTTTCTCCTCCGTCCGAATCCATAGTGGAAATCGTGGTCTGTACCACAACATCCCCAAATCATCAGCTCACACCCTACCCCCTGCTGCGACGCTTCGCCTCGGGTCTTGCCGTTCTGGGAGAGGCTGTTGTCCATCGGACGGGGTTGCGTCACGGCAATCGGTCGACGCCCTTCTGGGTCGTACAGAACCTGGAAGAATATTTTTACAAGGAAAAATTAATTTTTGTTTTCATTTTTACAAGATTTTTCATTTCTGGAAGTAAATTTTTCATTCACTAGATGTCGTCATGAAAGAAAATTTTCTTATTTTTACGCGATTTTTTTTCGAAGGAATATTTTTTCATGTACTTTATTTTTACGAACCGACGATAGCCTACCACATGAATGCCGGAAGTAAACAAGATTCTATCCTTCGTCAAAGAGATGATGTTGTCCCTGCAGGGGCGATCGAGGAGACCGATGGTGTCGCAGACGGTGACCTCGCACTCGTGAGTGGCCATGGTCGAGCTAAGATACTCGAAAAAGTATCTTCCTTACAAGCATGACTGATTCAGAATAGCTCAAGCGTTGTTCTGATGAGTGGTCTGATAAGTACCGCGTATCTTACTGACGACCTCGACCTACTCACGGGAGGTCAGAGTGAAGATACGCCCGACAAGCAACGGATGTTGTGCAATAAGGAAGCGGAGGAAAGATACCATCTTCTTATGAAGACCACGCTTCAACCTAAGATACCCTTCACAATCCTCAAGCAGCATCCTATCGTCCCGGCCAAAGTATCGACGATAAGACGATTAATAATATGACAAGAAAATATTGTTTCATACCATAAATTTCGTAAATCATGTACACAGCCGCCAGAGGGATATGAAGCGAGCTACTACTAGTGTTCGCTCCTTGGCATCATTATCACATCAAGACACTACTATGAGTATCCGAAAAAGTGGTATCTTTCCGAGCTCGCCAACCACGACCTCCGCGAGTATCTTTCAACCTCGAGTAATCCATGCTTGCCACGCTGTGTAAGATACCATTGACAGACAGTCGAAGAACGCAAAACAGCATCAGAAAACACTGACCAAAATCGTTAATAAAAATACACAAACACAAATTAATGCCTCTCCAGGCCATACTTAGCCGGCTGCAAAAAGTAATCCTCAACGTCCTTCATAACACCAGCCAGCTCCCGACGGGCCTTCTCCGTCGACTCCAAATTTCGCATCTCAGAGTAATACTTCAGCTTGGGCTCGGTACCGGAGCCCCTGAGAGTGACCACCGCGTGATTTGCGAAAAAGATGGTAATCATCTGGTCGTTCGGGGTGGTCGGGAGGGCGGATTTTTTATTCGCCGCTCGGCTGTCATAGCCGAGAGTCACATCACGCACGCTAGAGATTTTGGAGCTTCCAAGGGAATCTTTGTACTCGCCATCAGCACGGAAGTCGTCAAAGATACTCTTCATAACCTTGGGATCGCGACAGATATAATACCCATTATCAGTAGCATAGTAACCGATAGTCTCTCGGATTTGCCCTAGTCTTTGAAGCATCGTAATCCCCTTCGTCGTCCGCCAAAAGTTGGCCATCTCGCACCACACAGCAGCAGCCGACACGCCGTCCTTGTCGGGAACCGTCATCGTCAGCGCATAGCCGATCGCCTCCTCGTACGCTAGGCAGTGGGCGAGATCAGGATCCTCATCGACCATCTTAAGGGAGGTGTTCGCAAGCCACTTAAACCCGGTCAGAGTGTCGACGAAGCGACCGCAGTAGTACTTAGTCAACGCAGCGAGCATCTTCGAAGACACCGTCGAAGCCAGCGTGAGACAGTTTTCCGCAGGCACCCCCTTACGGTGAGCCATCAAGAATCTGCCAGTCCCCGAAGAGCAGGCCAATCTCGTCACCACTGAATTGAACCCAGGACCCGTCAGGCTGCTTCTCGCAAGCAGTAAAGCGATCAGCGTCGGGATCGTTAGCGATAACATAATCGGCATCCGACTTTCTCGCTTCTGCTAAAGAGCAAGATCAAGGGCGCCCTTCTCCTCAGGATTTGGGAATTTTACGGTAGGGAATTCTGGATCGGGCAAGGCCTGACTTTGTAGCACATCAACCGTTCCTTGAGGGAAGCCAAACTTTGATATCAGGCCAGTAGTAAAGGGCAGACCAACGCCATGCATGGCCGTGTAAACAAAGCGAAGCTGGCAGTGGGCGTTCTTGTCAGGAAAACGGCACAGTTCCGCGGTGATCCTGTTCATGTAGGAATCAAAGACATCGTCATAAGGTTCGCAAACACATAGATTGCTCTTCAAGAGGCCAGTGCCATCAAGGTCGAGCAAATCCAAAGATTCCTTCCACGGTTTCAAGTTGTCCGCAATTCGACCGGAGATCTCCTCATCGGTCGGAGGGGCGATCTGGGCACCGTTGCGACCATACACTTTGTAGCCGTTGTCCTCCTTCGGGTTGTGGGAAGCTGTCACTTGGACACCACAAAGACAATCATTTCTTTTAACGAGATACGGCGTGAATGGCGTGCAGGTAGTGGACTTATCGAAAAGATACACTTTAGTATCCTTCGAAATAAAAACAGCAGCAGTGACATGTGCAAATTTCCGCGAATTATGGCGACCATCATAACCAATAACAACACCTTGTTCTCGAAGGGCCTTTTCACCGTACGTGTCGAGGAGGTAAACACACAGACCCTGGGTAGCCTGCATGACAGTAAGACAGTTCATACGGTCAAAGCCAGCGCCCATTTTGGCGCGAAGACCGGCCGTACCGAAGGTGAGTCTTTTGTGAGGGTCAAGACGGTCGGCGCACTCTTGCGGAGAGAAACTTGATGCTTCGGAGCGAGTTGCTTCGTCAAAGTCAAGCGAGAGCCAATTTTTGATGGCTGAAGATGATTCCTCTGTCATTTATAAAAAACAACCTGTTCAAGCTTATTTTCCAATACCAAATTATTCGTAATTATATGTCGTAATTGAAAGAACTCCATTTCACAACACGTAGAAATGACGGCGATCCTATTACTAGCGCGATTCGGGCATCACGAAGGGAGACAGAGCACACAAAAGCATCCAAGGTTGAACCATGTCAGGTACAGAAAACAGGATCAGTCCTGTTGGTGATGGTCGCCAACCCCTACCAAATTTTATGATCTTTTCCCCACTCAAGGACCGTTTGACGGGGAGTCCGCACTCCACTAGGTCTTGGTCAACTTTGTCAACGCGTAACAGCCTTACAGCCGAGCTACGAACACGCTTATTCTACTGCCATGTGAACTTACAATACTTCAATCCAAGGCGGGTGAGACAGCCCTTCCTCACGTCTCCCACCTTTTTTCCTCAGGAAACCGCCTTTACTCAGTTGCATCCGTTGCACCTTGACCTGTCGATCATCTGCACGCCCCGAATTTAGTGACAGGCTTTGAGAATTTAGTGACAGACCCTGGCAGTGCCGTCAGAAACTTTTTAGGCGATCCCGCGCTCCCCAATGATCTCGCGCGCGCCCTGATAAATCGATTATCAGGGCGCGCGCTAATGTGCGTGCCGGCGCGCCTTATGAAATGGACTTGGCATCCGTCGCCGCTTTCAATCCAATAGGATGCCATCCGATTGGATTGAAAGCGGCGTGTCAGAGTGTTAGAATTCGAGAATGCACACCTATTCCAGTCCCCTTGTGAAAAAAAACGGCGCTCAAAGAAAGAACGCCTAACGACGCTCGCCGAAAATGCCGAAAAAACCAATCCAACCCCACTTACTCCACGGTATGGAAGCGATCAAGGCTGAAAGTTTGAAAGCATGGGAAGTCCGGATCTACCCCTGAAATTAACTCAGGAGGTTCGAGTGGTACTGAACACGCAAAACCGCCCGGAGAGGGTAATTCCTATAACTTTTTCTCCCAAAAAGTTGATAACTTCAAGGGGTCGTTTTTCGCGATAAAAATCCTAAAGACCATCGGCGACGGTGGACTTTTGAAAGTATCATCTCATCGTCGTAGAGGCCCCTAAGGGGAGGCCTTGATGCATAAGAGATCTCGGGCAACTGATATCTGTTGTCGACGTCACTGAGTGGCAGAACGTTGCCTCTTGCGAAGGATTGATGCAGCCGTTGCACGAACCGTATATAGTCAGTAATGACGACTAATGACAGATCGTTGACATTATTGTGATGATACTCAAAAGCTATTTACAGAGACACTATTGAGCTATTCAGGAAGGTTGGCTACTACTCAATAAGCCACAGCCGCGTAAAGAGGTTACCGGACATTACTAGATTTTTGCCACTTACGTCGGGCTCACAGAGTTACGGAACTGGACTCACGCGGAATTGGGCGAAGAGGATGTTCAATAGCGTGACGAGGAATGCAGGGGACTAAGGTACGAATGGACACACAAGAAGCAAAGGCGCACAAACTTTGTGCCACAAAGAGATTAGTTGAGGTAGCAAACTTAGGAGTAAAGATAAGCTAGTCGTGGCGTAATATATGGAGGCGTTGGTGGGACCCACCAGGTGGGTGTGCGAAGAAGTGTTATAGCTCTTTCCCATCCCTCCCATTCCCTTGACGTTGGGGGACCCGGAGTGGCTCGGGGTTTTGGAGTTTGATGGTCTTGACGTAATCACCTTTCCCCTAGCTACTCCCGGCCCGGGAGTCCGGGGTCTGCATTCGCGAATCTGGTCTCGAGGAGGTGTCCCCTCTTGCGGGTTCTGGTTTCGCGTATGCCTCTCCCAACCTCAGCGTCCATGGGTTTCCCGAAAGGGAAATTTCCCGGGAATTTGACTGTTGATTTAACAGTAATGCGCAGTGAGTATTTTTCTGGCATTTCTGGAGAGATAGGATAACATCCTTCCGCGATGGGCCAACTTGGTCGTTAATCATGTCCCTAACGGTTTTTTCGTAGTGGCTATTCTGGGACACGACTATGACATTGCAGGCTGCACGTCTATTCAACGTGCTCGAGAAACGGTGTGGACTTCGAGTCCGTCAGTTTCCGTTGATCATGGGGACGCGCGAGTAGAACGCGCACGAAAAACACTTCCTGCCCGATTTTGATGTTCCGCTGGCTTTAACGCAGCAGGAATTAAGAGGTTAGACTTCCCAAGCAACAGGAGAGTGGTTCACTAACCGCTAAGCATCAGGAACTAGTCGACGTCAGGTTCCTGATGCTTAGCGGTGTAACCTGACTCAGGTTACACATATGAATTGTCGAAATATACTATCTGCTTATAAAGGGGGAGCGCAACATTAGTGTGTCTTGGGAGCTAACATAGCTAATATTGGTATTACGTATACGTACAAAATGACTAGCTATCTAGCCACAGTATAACGTAGACAGAGAGACAGGAATCATCTTGTTGTGTCACTCAGCTTACAATGCGTTAAGTCAGGGGGTCCCAAGCTCTGACTCAGAGCCTCTGAGGTCTCCCTAGATGGCGCGCTTTACTTTGCTCCAGTGGCTACCTGCTGTGGTGCTCAATTTTGGCTAGATGCCATCCAATACGGAAGCGAAACCTGGAGAATAGCTTTCTGAGAAAAGCCACTCTCCTCGAAGATAAATCGCAGTTCATTGGATCCGAAGCAAGACAAATCCTTCCCTAGATATTGAGCCATGAGTGCTAAGAATTTGCGGAAGTATTCCCCTACGATCATTCGAGTTCTTACTAACTACGGAGACCTACGCCTAGAAACTCGGAGGCTAAATCCTCCGAGACATAAGAACAAGCTTCCATGAGTTGCTGTATCGTATTCGTTGACAGTGTACAAGTCGAAAAAGCGAATATGCTAAGGTTTTGTGAAGGGCTGTAGATCATAATGGCAGTTACCACCTTGCCAAACCTAGTATAGTGATGGCTATCATCCGCTGCAATGCATTGCTCCTGCTCTCCACCCTACCTTCACTTAATGCCGTGCGTAGTAGTGGAAAATCCTCTTCCATAAAGCATTTTTGGAAGAGCCTTGTCCGAAAAGGTCCCAAAGCCCAACATGTAGGCGGCCTATTAAAGTGTGACGAGAGCTCGCTCATCTGATTGTCGTTGCAGGTGAGAGAGACTGTGGACTTTGGGAACCTGGTGCCTTTAGAGAGGGAAAGCAGTCCCTCCGCGGAGTCTGGCTTTGAGATCACACACGTTGAAGATAAAGAAGAGGGCAGCCTCTGTAAACTTCGCTGGAAGTTCTCTGATTTTTCCCTGTTCCCAAGTGGTGGTGACGAAAGACTCAGTCTCTGGATCCATCTAGACACCAAACAGAAGGCTTTCACTTATATCAAGGCTAACTCGCAGTTTGGGACTTATCTACGCGACTTGACCATTAAGTAAGGCGCCTCAAGTATTCAGTTCGCTACTGTTGCTGCTAGTTTTCATCTCGTCATTTGCATTCTTACTTTCAGGGACAACAAAGATGAGTTAATGGTGAGCGCTTCAGAACATGGTCGTGAGGTGAGTGGGTTGGTGGATCCTGAGGTCAAAGTGGGGAGGGAAAAGAGACGCCAAGCTGAGAAAACACTTTCAAAAGGAGGCCCTTTCTCCCCTTTCGCTCATCTGAAGGGACACGCGCTGGATCGTCTCATCGAGGATATCGATTGGGAAGCAGACGGAGCCGAGGACACGTGCAAGAGGATATACTACTTCCTAGCCTTCAACGCTCCTGAGGGTTACACGAACAAAAACTTGGTTTGGTTGTACGACTTCGTCAATAAGAATGCTCTCAAGATCGAGAATAAAATTAAGGGCTTGCAGAAGGAATTGAGTCGTGATTGAGGATTTGTGGTTTCTCGACCAACACTGGAAGAAGATAGGTGATTATCTTATTTTATCAATATCTTGACGCATGTTTATATCGTGTGAAAGGTGTCTACAATCGTAAACGACAGTTATGAGTTAGTAGTAGATTGATAATGGCTACCCTACCATCTAGATATCAGTGCAAACAGTCAAATACTCTGAATTGCAGTCAGAGACGAATTGAACATGTTGTGGTATGTCGAGGAGAAAGGGTGAAAGTGATTATCCATTTTTGTCAATATGTTCATGTATGCTCATATCGTGTGAAAGGTGTCTATAACAGTAAACAACAGTAATGCGTTACTTGTGAATTAACAATGGCCAACCAAAGTCGTGCGCCGGCAACTGCCCTCGTTATGACGCGGAGGCTCCGTAGCGGAGGTGCGAGCGAAAGCCAAATTTCGACCGTTAGTATGAATTAGGCAATACCAGATTCGTATCGGAGCGGAGGGTATCAGTAGCGGAGGGAAACCGGGGAGTCTTCAGTCTTTCAGAGCTTCTCAATGAGAGGCCTACTGAATGGAGCTTTTTGGTACGTACTACGTAGCATTCGTGGGGGAAATCTGAGGGACGCACTTAGGTCACCGTGACCCCCCGAATTTTTCACTTACCCCCAGTCTGGCGGCCCCAGATCAACTGGGCCAGATGCCCCCGGCCAGAGGACGCTGCTCTGTCAGACAGTGTAGTTGTGCAAGTGCACAACTATGGCTCCTAAGCTTAGCCTGACGCTAGTTGATGACTTTATCAGTGTTATTATCGGCAGAATCTCAGGATTCCACTAAACCATAGACTTGAGTTTCCCGATGGTTAACAGACAGAGCCGCGCCTTCTGTTCTGTAGCGAACAGAACGCTTTCACCTGCATAGACCAACTCCATGGGCAGGCGTATTTGGCATGACCTGGTTCTTAGGTAAGACGCGCATGATACGTTTAACACTGATCAACACATGATGTGTCCAACACGGGACTGTTCCTGCTGGTCTGATATCACCATCATGATGATGGTGATTATTACGGCACCACGTACAGTCTCACAAGAGTGACTTAATCGTGGGAAGCCTCCGGTCCGGAGGGTTGTTCGAAGGGCGATTGAACGACGGAAAGTCGTTGGATCGCAAATCGCAAACATGGTCAAATCGTTGCCAAGGAAAACATGATGACAAGCTGACTGTCAGCTGCTGACAGACAAAAAATGGCTTCGGGTTCACGCGTTTCGCACGACCGCTTCCCTTCCCGTCGAGGACGATAAACTACAGTACCAGGATGTTACAACTCGACAGCGACCAGTGTTAGGATAAACTGCATCCATCCTGGCTAGCGCTCTAGCCAATGTCGCTAGCACACAAAGTTTGTCCCCTTTCGTCCTGGTTTGACCGTCGATGAAACCCGTCGGGGTTTACCTCGACAGCGCATCGAAAAGCTCGACTTCTCTGAGATCCTCGAAACGGAAGGATCGTTGAAGCCAAAAGACGATTCTTCCAAACGCACGAAGACCAAAAGACAAGCAGGCGAGTCGCCTGAGGCGACCCTCGCTCATTTTGCGCTGTCTCCGGGGACAGCGACTTAAATTTTGAAGTATTCCTTGGATTTTGTTCATATTCCTTGGCATTTGGGCTTCGTCCCATGGTGATTGCTCACGATTAATCGGCCTGTACAACTGGCTAACGCTGCTGCTCGTGTGTTTGGCTGCTTGAAGCTGCTGATGGAAGCCTCACTTGTGACCTGTATAATGTACCATATCAGGCGTTACTAATTTCGACTTATAAGAGTTCAAGGGGAATGAGCTGTTGCTCGCTAGAGTCGAGAAAGATCGGTTTTGCTACTAGCGGAAGTGACCGTCCGATCTCGCCAGCGGACGAAATTGATTTTACCAAGGGCGTGGCATAGTGGTCCGTCGTCTTAACGAAGAAGTTGATTAAACTACAGGCGAGATTAGACTTCAAAAGGGGTTATGCATTGACACTTGTGGCAGCTGTGAGGCGCTCACACATCGTACGGAGCCTCGTTCCTGACATCTCATGACGTTGGACAGAATGGACGCCATGTCGAAGATCCGTACGCTGTGTCGATGTCCCCGTACGCTGTGTCTAATTTTTGGTGGGTGGTGCGGGAGGGAATGTTTTTTCTGTGGCGAGCTTCCTCCCTCGCCTATACATTAAAGAACTTTAAGGCCTTGAGCGGCGGCCATTGTGCTTGCGTGCGGCTCCTGTTACACTACAGGAGTCCTGCAGTGTACGTGCGCACAAACTGCGTCGTGCGCCACAAATTGTGCCGAACCGCTGTGCAGTTGGAAGCTTTGCCTCACTCCGACTACCAAACGATTCTGTCAGCTGGCCATCGACAGCGATGCCTATCACCACCACCCTAATAACCTACTTAGTTGTGTGTACTGTGGTAGGGTCAGCTCAGTGGCAGCAGTGCGCCGATCCTGTGATCGGCTTTGACAAGACGAGGAGTGTTGACTACTTCCCTACCAGTATACCGTACTTTGACCAATACTCCACAACCATTAAAAACTACCAGTCCCACAAGTGAGTGACTGTGTCTCACTTTACACCAGCGGTATCAGTTAACTCAGATACTATGCCACACTAGAAGTACTTTCGGAGCCTTCGGTCACGGTCAAAGTGCTCTTCATACGCTGCGGTACTGAGGATCCGACCGTCGATGATCCTCAAAGCTTCACCGACTACATCAAGGTCACTACCCCTGTGAAACAGCTAGGCTGCACTGAGACCTTAATGGTACGCTGAGTTACCCGGTGAGACATGCATAGTAGCTCCCATAGGTGGGCATACTCGATAAAGGCTTGGGAAAATTGGCCACGGTGACTGCATATCTGACCAAGTCGGACCTGAGGCTGCCGCGTGAACCTTTGCTCGAAGCTCGTCTCCCTCAAGTAGCTTGCCGTATCACCACTATCAGCACCGCTTCAGAAGCCATCTCCAGATCAACACTTGGGTTTGCACGCCCACTGCTCCGGAGTCGGAGTGTGGAAAGGAGACTGGATGCTCGTTCGTATCTGGCAAGTGCAGAGGGACATTCACTGGCCCCGACAATGCTACTAAACTCAATCAACTGAATGTAGGGGTGCATCCGAAATCCCCGTAACACCATACTAATCGTTTTCAGCTGTCCGCTGTGGTCGTGTCGTCTGGCTCGGTCGATGCGTACAAGGCTGTTGCGGCCCGCACGCCGATTCTACCCTTCAGTGATCGCTACGAGGCCAACCCTTTAGGAAGGGTTACCTGGATCTTCTTCTTCGGTTTGCTCACCGACACCGTAGGCCTCAGAGTTTCACTTCACTCACGGTTTCCTGTCTCCGCTCCAGTACAGCACGGCGGCTGCTCATTTCGCTAGCTGCCGCTCGAGTTACGTGCAGGCTGCGGCGCTTGCTGCTACAGCATCATACAAACCCTCTTTGTGGATGGGTACGGCTTTTCCAGGCTACGATTGGTACAGCCACTGCCCCGTCCGTTCGACTTGACTGTTGTTATTACCAGGTACTTTCCGAAACCTGACTCTTATGTGGCCAGTATGATGGATGATGCTCATGTCTACTATATGTTCTCTGAGACCGACATTCAAGCGCTCACCCCGAAGCTACGAACTCTGGGAATATCGGGTCAAGTACCACTCGGTTGCCGGACGCTCCTTGGTGGCCTTCTTACACGGTGACAGGTGAAGAACACTCCACTGGCATTACAAGGTCCTGGCAGTACAGCTATCTATGCCCAAGGGGTTGACTACTACATGCCGAGGGCTGGCCTCAACGAGAAGAAGGTGCCCGTAGCCTCAGCTGCCGGTCGTGCTTTCAACAGCATCTGAAAGGTATCAGAAGTCGTTGCTCGGAACAAAGCGATAAATTTGACAAGTTGGCGAGCTGTGCGTTGCCAAGGCGGTCTTATCGACCTCAATAAGGTTAACATTATCCTCTATTGAAGCGCTCTCACTACCAATGCTCAGCAAGGGTTCCCAAACCCGATTTTTTATGACGGTATCCTGAACCCTGATCTGCTCCTGAAAGATGTCATCTACCTCACTCATCCGGAGCTAAGAGGTGACGATGCTGATAACATCACCATCGAAGGACGCCAATGAATGGTTACTCAGCCGTAATGGACTATGAAACGGTTTACTACATGGCCTACCAGCAGGACATTCCTGGGCTCACCTGCCCGAACCCAGATCCCATTCCGAGAGTGCCTCCCAGAGATGGGAAATCTCTGATAATATCCGCATACAAGGTGAGGCAGTTTTGGGGTCTTCGACTCCCGCTGTGACCGATTTTCTATAGATCACCGGTATCCGTAGGCAGCTGATCGACATTGGTCTCTACGAGCCCTCAGCTTCCGGGAAGACGTCTTTGTACGATAAACTGAAGGGCGAGTTGAACCCAGATATGCTTAACCTGGGC
Source organism: Perkinsus olseni (assembly GCA_013115135.1). Taxonomy (NCBI): domain Eukaryota; phylum Perkinsozoa; order Perkinsida; family Perkinsidae; genus Perkinsus; species Perkinsus olseni. The sequence continues at coordinate 11,927 of JABANP010000286.1, read as the reverse complement.
TTTGCTACTAAATCCGACACCAACCGCAGACGCTTGGGTGGAAAATCCGACGACAACCTCATTCTTGAAATCGTCGCCGTCGTAAGGGACCTCCTTAGTGTGCTACACGGTCCGGGGATCACGCTGTCAGGTGAATGACGAGGCCGTCTCGAGCGGAGTTGGATTTGCTGAGGGTAAAGCGGCCAGCTCCATAAGTGACTGGTTGAAGGGCCAAGATAACGAGGGAGGGAGTCCCGATGCAGCACTAGATGGCGAACCTGTTGTCTACACCCGAGGTGAGGCTGATTGTTGTCTACTCGTTGCCAAAGTAAGATAAAGCAATACTTTCGTTTAGCAGGTACCCGAGCTCAGAATGGTGCGAGGGGTTTGTCATCCGGTGCGGTGGCGGGTATCACCCTGGCCTCGGTGGCGGTCTTTCATTCTTATTCTCGTCATCGTTTATCTCGTCTATCGGAGGTGGTCCAGTCCCAGAAACATTACAACGATCGTCTCTGCGTAAATCAGGTACCGTAAGAAGGGTGAGGAGGAGAAGGGCCTCAAAGAAGGCCTACCGCAGCAGCAAGATCCTGAGAGCCCCTCCTTCAAAGATGCTGGTGGTGGAGCTGACACTCAGCCTGTTGTTCAGGCGACATGGAGATAGCTGCTGAGCTGAGCTGCTCGGTTTCTTTTCTGCCGAGCTTATCCTTTCAACAGTAATAGATATTCGTAGTCTATCGCGACTTTCTGTTTCAAACGCGAGCAATCTTTTAGGCGTTGTGCAAGTTCACGCCCGGAACTTCCAACATCCGATCTTGGAAAGACCACAACATGGTACAGATATATTTGAAAAGCAAGGGAGCGATTGAACATGGCACGGAATCAGCTCGCAGACGAGCAAGAGGCAGATCTTAGAACAGGACAAGGGGGATCAGGAACTATCTCAACGCCTGGCATACTCAAGGCCGACGCTGCCACCCAGCCAGGAGGATGAGGGCCGTCTAATTTTTTTCCTCCCCAAGTTTGGCCCCATTCTTGGACGATTTCCCAGCTTCCGATGAATGGGCCCCGGTTTTCGACTTCTTGCCGGATGGATCGAAGAATTCTTCCTTTGGGAAGTCTTGGTCAAAATAGGAGCGACCCTTACCGGGATGCTTGTAGCCTACAAGCCCCTACAAGTTGTAGGGGCACTTCCTACCACGACGACAATGGCCCTTCATGTAGAAGGTACAAACCTCATCTTTGTGAGACGCCAAGTCCTTGCCAAAGATCTCATCCCTTCCAGGAGCTGGGCCTTGATCAGCGGCAAGATGTCGTCATCGATCTCTCCTTCACGTAGAAGCGGGTCGAGGACGTTCCTTTTGATGTCTCTGCGTCGAACGGCATTGAAAAATTAAGAGGATAAATGGGTTAACCGTTAACTAGATTAGGTGCACAGGCAATAGTAAGAGAGTATAGGCTAGTGAGACTGACGGAGTACTTCAGCTCAGCACAAGCGGAGACGCTTGCTGTGTACGCCTGTCCCCTTTCGCCCTCATTCGGTCCTACGTCTGTTAGCAAGCCAACTCCGTTTCAATTCATTGGACTTTGTCAAACGGGGCGCGCGCAGGACGCGAGTGTGCACACGTACAGACTACCATAACATTAGCTAAACCCAAGAACGAGCCGTTACTGTACACGATCAGCGGCTGGAGTCATCAGAGGGGGTGATGTGGTTCTGTAATACAGCTCGAAGGGCCCTCCTACCATGTTAGTGCCTTCACCAAGCCCTGGAAATTCCAGGCTTCCAGGCTGGAATCCCAAGGCTTTGCCTTTACAGGACCCCTCCGATTCCCTGTTGTCACAGTCTACGTCTCACATAGACAGTTTCGTGTCGGCGAGCCCAAGTTAGTCCCTCTAAGGGATAAACAGTGCTCAAAGAGCACTCCCCCTGTGCAACTGGTGTTCCCAGTGTGATTTCGCATTGATCTACGCGCCATCTAGAAATGCGCAAACTTTTTTCTTTCATCTCGCCGAGTTTTGACCTAATTCTTCTTCCATTGAATTCGCCATACTTGGTCACCCATAAATCCAAGTCGCGCCCGGCGCGACGCGCCGACTAAACTCGACAAAAAATATTTTGCCGATTTTCATGCACTCGACAATAGCGCACTTTCTTATAGTGCGCTCCTAGCGTCCCAATGGCAGCCCGCTGAGCGACGCAGGCTTCCCCTACGTGCCCAGAGTATTACATGTGGACCGAAACTCTACTCAATAGCCCTCCCAGAGCGAATGCCCGGAGAAAGTCCCGGATAGCTCGGGGCCTAGCCAGAGTTCGGCTGCTGCCGCTCGGAAGGTGCCGATCTACCAAAGCTTGGTCATTGGCTAGCGACAGTATAGTGCTCGGAGACCCTGGTGGTGGAGCTCGTAGACTCCCGAGGATGTATACCCATCCTCAAACACAATGAGAGTTGAACGGCAAGAACAGTTCTTGAAGAACTCCGAGTTCTTGGCTTCGTGATGAGGGTTCCGAGAGCTGACCTCCGAAATCCCGGTATCTAGGAGGCATGCAAGGCAGTACCGGGATCGCCACACCTTCCACCGCTTCAACCTCCGAGAGGAGGCTGCTCAACTGGACGAGAGATTATTGTCGGTAGTTATATCGATTAGTGCTATACGCTCTTCCGGAACCATTAGCAGATAATCTAATTGCTACTGTACTTTGTGTAATTTAATGCCGTTTTGCGCGCCGCGGAGCCCCAAGGATCGGTGTCTACCAATCCTGAAAAATTGGGTTCCAGGGCCGGTCATAGGATGGATCCTGTGCTCCTCTGAATGCATTCAGGATCGATCCAGGGATTGATCCTAGAACTGCTCCCGGGATCGATTGCCTGAACAGAAAAAGGCTTCGGCCAGTCCTGGGATTGTCAATCAATTTGATCCCCAGTCCCGGGATCGATTTACTGAGCAGCCCGACTAAAGCGATCTTAGGCAGAACATAACTCTGCCATACCAGCTGCTTAGCAGCTGCTGCTACCAGGATCACACATTGATCGTGTTATTCAGTCAGTGTACTTGTCATACTTCGTGATGAATTAGATGGACATCATTCTGTTGCATATAAGTTCAAGTTCAACTGAGAATTTCTCAGTTGAACTGAGTCACTGACTCAGAGTCAGTTCGAAACTCGAACTTCGAATCACGCTCCTGTTTAAAGGAAATCTTCGGGTGCCGTTTGTCCGCCACCCTTCCGGCTCGTAAGCAACTGCTTGGCGGCCGAGCGGTTGTGCATACTGGTCTCGCCTTAATTGTTGCATTGTCAGAGTGACAATGCTAAATTATCGATCAGCTCCTTTTTCTAGGCGGTTAAAGCAGAAAATCAATCCCCGGCACCATCTCATCTAGTTTTGCCATGAGCCTTGGAAATCGGTTACAGTGTAACCGTTACACAGTGTAGCCTACGCTGCCATCTCCCTCACATTTTGATACCTACCCCCAGTGGGGGTCCCCCACGACGGGGTTGTCGAAATGGCTCCCACACTAACCACCGAAACGACCTTTGCACGATACTACCAAAGCGGGAGACACCTCCATCCGAAAGTGGGTTGCGCGCGCCACGAACTTTATCTTCACACCCTGTTCAATGAAGAGTGCATCATCCGAAATTGGCACTTACCGAAGACGTATGTGATCGAACAAATACACGGTGCTACCACGTTCAGCAGAATTGTACAACTCACGAATATATAGAATGACGAAGAGCCATTTCTCGAATCACGGAGAAACCGAATTCGGAACTGCCCGAACCACCAAGTGGACAAGGGACCGGATACGTAACACACCACTAACGGAACTATAGTGCTCACCGGAAACGACTATATACCGAATCCACTGCTTACTAAGGTGATACCGAAAATTTCATGCAGTGGCTCAACAACGGCGATTGCAGTGATATTGGTGAGATGTCCAAATGTCGATCCCGAGATACTTCACTTACCGTCTCGGGTAATTCCGTGATGACCATCACTAGACTAACACAACCAGCACTGAATTTGAGAAGCTATAAAAATTCAGCTACCGTTGAGCCGTAGTATCACTGGGTATACTTAATGGCAATTAATGGATCAGAAACGACCAAATCACTCTCCTTCACGATTAGTGGATCACGAATTAAGGTTACAATGAGCGTAACCGGCGACTCCAGAATTGTAAGGGACAGAGCATACAATGGACTCGTACTATAGCTTGATCTTCTTGCGGCGGGAGAATATCGGAGGTTCGTCTCCTGGGAGCATGCGAGGGAATTGCTTAGCTCGCCTCTCCTCGACACATGCTATGATGTGGTTTCGCATGTCGGACTCACGTAGATTGACCTTGCCAGGCTGGACACCGCCCAGCAGAAACTCAGTACAGAATGCCAAAGTAAATGCACCACAGAGCGCGGACATTGGGGTTTGTTGTTGTGTGGGTAACACAGTGACCTCTGCTTCGGCACCGTAGATTCGCCGCAAGAGCTCCATCATACCATTGGAAGGCTGCGATGACATGCAGCTAGAGTCACAATAGTAAATGCGTCCCCTCTTTACAACCGTACAGGCGAAGTGGTTCTCGGCACTGTCGAAGAGAGGTTGCATGAATAGTGTGGTCGAGGTAACCGCAGCTTGGCTCAGACTCGGTAGCGAACTTGGCGTGTCTTGATGCAAGAACATACCGGCCAGTGGTCGAGGCGGAGGTGAGAGCTTCTTACGTGCAACCAGCAGAGACATCCAGAAGTCCACCACCGAGTCGGATAAGCTTGTTCCCTCCCTGCCGAGATCAGCTAAATCCTCCAAGGTCACAGTCCGCCTTCCGTTCCCATTTCCTGTTGGTATGCTCTGCCACACATTTTGGCGAGCCAGGTGGGTAGGTGCTCCCGGGATGCTCGGAGAAACCGAAGGATCATTGGGTAAGACCGACTGCTGGCAGGATGGTGGGAAGACCCCAGCAGCTGAGAGGGAGTAGGGGTGGGATCTCGAGGAGGATGCTCCAGGAATGGGGGTACAAGCAGAGGAGCTTGATCCCACAGGTTGGGAAGTGTTACTCGCCAGACCTGATGTGAGAAGATCAGAGCGCCGTGTTGTCGTATCCGGCTCGTTGACTCACCCGCTGGACGCGCGTAGCTCCCACCATCATTAGCCGACGACTGCCAAGTGTTCTGCGTTCCAAAGCGGCATGGTCCTGAAGACAGGTCCTCAGACAAGGAGCGTGAGAATCATAAGATGCAACTCAAGTAAGGATCCCGTACCTACCTGTCGTCGCAGTCTGGGGTGTGGCTTCTTCCCACGGGTACGGAAAAGGGTCGATCTCGGGACGAACCTCATCGCCACCCGGCGGGGTCAACCGGCGTAAGTGAGTACGGGCAGATTGGAACCAGCTCTCCAAGCTCGCCTCGTCGACAGGTAGATTAACCAGAGCGTGAAGAGAAGCATCGGTGACCTCATAGTAGTTCTTTCTTCGCGGTCGATCTCCTCGGTCAAGATTGCCGACCTTCACCCGTTCCTTGGCGATGAAACGCGCGGTGTTTTCTATCCACTGCCATATATTTGGGTTCACACCCACCTCTTTCCCCCAAACTCTATGAAACGCCTCTTGCGAATTCGTACTCCTGCATAGTCCAGAAAGTACGCGGTCTCTCATATTCCACTCCTCGACAGGAAGCACAGCATTTGGCCTGGTGTAGTACTGTGATAGGTATGATACCACGAAATCGTAATCAGCCGTGTCGAGCTCCTTACATCCCACCAACAGCCCAGCCGGAACCAGATGTGTTGGTAGGAAGGCCAATGCCAGAATGTTATAGAAGCACCGTGCTCGGCGATCCCTCAAGTGCTTGTGGGCGCTGTGGAACATCCTCAGTCGTTTGAAACGTAGGAGCACATTCTTACTGAAGTGGAAGAAGCACAGACTTATCTTGACCTCAGCGACCAGATCCTGTCTTGACTCAAGACAGGATCTGGTCGCTGAGAAAGATTGAAGTTTTTCAACTCAAGACTCTTGAGTTGAAAACTTCTTTGAAAGACCGCACCGCGTGCTCTTCGAAATCTGCGATGCAGCTGGTGATCTTAATGCCGGTGAAGAGCTGCTGGAGGTCGTTGAACACGAGGTCGTATACCGATTTCTTCCGACTCGGCATGAGGATGAACGCACAAGGCGACATGACGAAGCAGTCCTTGTGCTTGACCAACACGCCGTATTGCTGCCCCCAGAGGGGCCAGCAAGCCGCGAAGGTACCATCGACAGAAAGGGGGAGTCCTCCATCCTGACCCCGAGCAATCATCTCGATGTGGCTCCGGGAGGCGAAGATGAGGTAACGATTGGTATCGTTACGACCGGAATCGAATTGCAGTATCTGCTCCTCGACGACAGCTCCTCCGGACTCAGACGTGAACGCAGCTCGAGTGTACTTGGGGGGGATATCGAAACCGTAGCGGCAACGCGGCACAGGAGGCCGCGGGTCATTCCGCTGCATAGTCCGCCTTATATGTTCAAGGCAAGTCTCTCTCGAGGGTAACTGATTCAGAACCTCTTGCGGCGCTTGAACGGTGAACTCATCGTAGACATCGGCAGCCGTGCCTCTCGGCCCCAGAGCACCGGAACATACAAGACTGTCCATTTGCATCCTCAACCTGTGACCCTCAGCATTCTCTTCGCCACATACGTGAGGTTTGGGAGCCTTCAGCAGCAGCAGCTGATTTTCGTCACCACTGATGTCGCCATACACGGTGAGACGAGCCGGACAGTAGACCGCGGGCTTGGTACGAGTCGCCCGCTGTACCCTGGAACAGGCCCAGTAAGTTGTGCCAGGGGGGGCTCGGCCAGGAGTATCCTCCTTGAACACGAATCCTCCGTAGGCTAAATAGATGCCCCCGCCGAAGTTCGGCAAGATGTAAAGCTTCTCGCGGTCCATGAGCTGCATTCGGATGGACTGAGGGATGAAGAGAAAAACTACTATCTGAGGCTCGGAGGCTCCGCGAAGAATGACACAATGGATGATACCTCGAATAATACGACGAAATTTCAGAGGGTGGTGCAAAGATTAGCAGAATGTGTTGCTGGCCCCGTAAACCAGGGGTTGAAGCACCCGACAAGGTAAAGTATCTGCCCCACGGTAGTTTACAAAGCAGAAGGGTTCTGTCAGTCACACAGCAGTTTGCAATACATTTGGAGTCCGAATTTTGGACCGACCAGCAGTGACTTCTCCCGTACTACCTGTTGCAGGCAAAACTGGTGGCGTGGTGTGGTGTTGAGGAGGAGGTATCCGATAAGCTTGAGTAGCAGTAGCAGTAGCAGTAGTAGAGTAATGCATGGTGAGGCTGAGTGATAAAAAGACATTAAGAAGAATCTAAACTTGCAACACATCGAATGCGATGAGGGATTCAATTGCAGTGAGTCACTTAAAAATCCCAAGTTAGGATGAGAGTGAACTGTAAGCCCCTAGCGTCCAAAGAGTTACAGTTCGCAAGTCGTAGAGTCCTCTAGAGCTCGGTTTTCGGTTTACCGCGTAGTGGTGGTGTTTTCGGTAGATAGCGCTTTCGAGCACGGTGATGTAGACTACCGCGCGCCACGAAATTAGGCTTAGAATAGCGGTGTGAGTGGGCTGGTGGTGGGTCGCGTGCTGGCTGTTTCAGAGCGTAGGAAGTTCGGCTATGAGACAAATCAGTTGGCCAGTGTTTCGGAGGGGAGTAGCTTGCGGCAGTATTGGCGTTGGTTAGTTGTAGGTTCTGTGGGAGTAGAGTTCGGGCGAGAGGTGGTTCTGCGGAAAGTGCTTCGTGCATTGGTAGTAGAAGCTGGACGTGTTTCCGTTAAAGTACGGCTCGGTTTACACTCGTTTCCGTTGAAGGTGGAGGTACGGTCGAAATGCCCCTTAATCGGAGGAGCTCTGATTAACAGTGTTGGTCTTGCCCGCAGAATGTGCTCAAATTTAACACAACAGTTTACTCTACAGCGAAGTCTTGGAAGGGGAATACCGAAAAACTATAAGTCCCTACCTGGGATAGCGTCACGATATTGAATTAGATATCGTCGCTTTTAAAAAGGCCCAACCGTATACCATCCGATATGATGATACTAAAAAAGCAACCTTCACAAGAGCAGATCAGATTTCCAAGTCCGCTGGAGACCTTGGACGCTCATGGGAAAAGTTATTATTTTATACGATTCACAACTATGTGGGCTCCGTCGTCAAGGTTGATAATCATGAACTCATCGAAGAAATACATATCTGTAAAGGCTCCCTCGGGCAGAGGGGCATCGCAGCGCTTCTTCACTTCTTCCCTAGCGAGCTTCAACTCCTTCACACCATCATCGGTTACGTAATAATAGCGAGAGCAGCCCTTCCCTCCATTCCCTCCATCGAGAGGCAGAGTGGCACGGAATGTATAGTAGTGTTTGTAGGGCACATCGCAGCTTATTTCGGCCACCACGACGCGAGAAGCTTGATCGTGATCAAAAGTAACTCTGTATCCCTCATCGAAGTCGTGCCCGTACTTGTGGCCTAGAACAGCAGGTGCCCAAGTAGTACTCGGGGGTGCTTGGCGAGTACCCCTAGAGGGCTTCTGAGGATTTCTGGCAGAAGCCAGCAGAGCCACGATCATCGACGTCAGGAAGCTTGGCATGCTTCGAGAAAAAAAAACTGATCATGAAAATGGGGACGTCTACTCGGCGAAATAGCGATTTCCAGTCCATCGTAGCCTTGCGACCCCTGGGACCCTGGCATGTAATGGGTGATACAGAAAGTGTGGTGTCGAATGGCTTCCATCCAAACTTAGGATTCCGAAGCCCAAGAGTTCGGAACTTTCGGAGCGCGAGTGTTCTCACAGGTGGCGGATGTTCTTCACAGCTGATGAACATGAGTCCCAGCTTCAGGACGTGTCACGTCACATGTAACGCGTCACGCGTGTCGGTGACGTAGGGAGACTACAGGAGAAATTATGCGCCGACCAGCTGCGTCATCATAGTTGCAGCCTGCAACTTGCCGACCTGACGTAGGAGGATGCTCATGATACCATTAGAAGCACACCCTAACTTCCATCTAGTTGGGGGGCTTCTGTATGAGATCAGGCGTATCGTACTGCTCTCGATGAGGGAAACAACGGAGCACAGGGACAGTCGCCGAGGGATGTCTCTTAGATGTCCGCGCCTGGCAGATGATCTACTGCAGACCGTACAAACCTCAACCCTGACCGACTACATCTAAGGACAAGTTGACTGATTGTGAAGCTTACTCCCAACAACAAGCTCGACCAGGTCGGCAAGCCGGGCAGAGTTGCTCGCCGCTGACCTGCCAGCGCGGGTGACGCGTCAGCGGTGTGGAAAACAGCGTAGCCCATCAGCGCTGAAGCCGGCAAATAACCCTGCAAATTACAGGGCTGTGATACCCGTCATGTACTACTCCGAGCCGTGTGCTTGATGTATTGCAGAACATTTCGGTCGACGCTTCACTGCTGGCGACTACGTCGTAGACGCCAGCACTGAAGAAGGAGACGTGAAGGAGTCTACGTAGACTCTACGCACTGTTCATGCTACGTACCTCAACAGGATGATACGTATGTACTAAGCGAATGACCCAGGTTCGTTTCTCGCCGTGAAAACTCCGCGACTTTAGTAAATTTGAGATGGTCGTAGATGGCAGTGGAAGGCCGAGTATCTATCATATTCGAGCTGTTCAGTAAAAGACCAATGAACCAGTCCCAGGATCGACTTCGAAGATCGATCCCGAAAAGGTGTTCAGAGAACTCTGTCCTGCAACTTTTCAGGAGCCGATTAAAGTGCTAAGGCGTTCCGAGTCCCGAGTCCAAGTACTCGGTTACCGAGTTCTGAACCTTGGAAATCCCATTCCGAGAGTCCACGGATTAAAGTGCGATCCCTCGGAAAAGCCGATTTCCCGAGGGCTTTTTCCGAGAACTCGGACCGAGTCACTTTACCCGAATTAAAGTGCTCATCAGCATCACTAGCCCGGTCTCGGAAAAATACTCGATATTTAGGTGTTTCCCGAGTAACTTGGAAAGAGTGGAACGCCGCGAATCTTTGCGTGCGAAGAGCGTTTCTCCCTGTCGGGATTTCTTGGCGAAGACTCAATGGTTTTCTATGAGTGAGCGCTCATTGTTGGCGAGTGGTTTTGTGGGTTTTCCGAGCTCGGGTCCGGATTTCCGGGAGTCCAAAGACCCTGAAAACTTTTCGTACTTGGAACTCGGAAAGCTCAGCACTTTAATCGACAATCGTGAAATCGCCTCACTAGGAACCGAGTCACACGATTTCCGAGCTCGGAAAAAAGCTCGGATTTTAGAACTCACTTTAATCCATAGTTTTTGTCCGAGCTCGGAAAAGCCGCTTTTCCGAGAACTTGGACTCGGAAATCAGAGCACTTTAATCGGCTCCAAGACTGATCTCGGGATCGATCCTAAACACAGTTCATAAAACGCGATCTTGAAATCTCATCCTGGGATCAATCCTTGAAGTAAGGACTCAAGGTCCTTACGTAAGGTCCTTAAGCAAGGAAGCTAAGGTGCAGTTACTTATGGCATTTAAGAGCCGCTGCTTAAGGACCTTACGCAAGGAGCGTAAGGTTGCTCGGGCCCAGCTCGGACCCATGGCCAGGAACGCGCAAGTGTGGCACTGCAAGCCCTCAAGTATTGAACAAACTCGACTTTTTTCAGACGCGCCCCAAGCTATTATCCTAGCGAAGCGCCGGCCCATTTCAGTAAGGTCATCGACTGTTATGGTCATTATATTATATCGGGCGCGGCTAGTAACCATTTAGCCGCTATGTAACCGATATAGTAACAATTTTGAGTTTACTGGTCCGTTCAATGGCAATTCGTACACTTTTGAGTTTTGACACACGCTTCACACTGCATGTATATCACCTGTAGAGATTCGCATGAAATTCATGACAGAAAAGATCATCTCAAAAACTGACTGATCGGCTTCAACTTAAAGCCTTCAAGCGAGTTCGAGGACAAACGAGAAGACGAACGTTTTTGGGCGAAAGTTCAGTGGCCCACTGGCCACTTTACAGCCCAGGGCTGTGAAGAAGCTTTCCTCAGGAAATGAAATAAAGTACGCGTCTATGTAACTGGGTTAGTCTGCCAATGAGATTGCAAATTTTCCGTCCTTCACCATGGGGACAACCTGATGACCTGAAGACAACTTCAAGTCCGTGACGGACCTGAAAAGAGCTACAGTATTCAATTACCTTGCGATTTCGTGCAGATATCGTCGGGGTATGGTAGTCCAATGCTCATGCATCTCGATCGGATTCTGAATGCGGCGCTGAATGTGTCCCGCTGATTTGAAGCCGCTCATTGTCCAAGCTTGAGCTACCCAGATGGAGAATTACAAGACCCCTGACCAACTTGATCTTGGAGTACTCGAAGTTCTCACTCTAATCAATGTCTCCACGAGCTTAGCGGGCTGAGTAACTTCCAATGAATTGTGATGTCGGAGGCGCTTACTCTATGATTGTGACATTGTCCACTCGGTAGGCGGTGGAGTCCTTCCAGTCAGGCAGGATCAAGTTTTCTGTGGTTGGTGATTCAAGTTTGAGATCAACTACTCCAATCAAGTGACACTTGACAAGTGTCAATTCTGTTCGCTGCATTACAGAAACTAAGTTACTGCTTCAAACGGAGAAGTCAAGAAGCTGGAGAGGCTTTGCCCTATTGATTTTGTTTTGATCATCGTCAGACTTCCGTGATCGATTTGAGGATAATACTAGAGTCATCCGGCTATCGGATTCGGGCATTACACTCGCAATAAGATTTAGTCGGTTTTGTCAGGTAGCCAGGGAAGCCGTGTTGTCACAACACTTTTGTGGGCTCAAGGAGAGATATCGACATCGATAACAATCGATGCATGATACATCGGGCACATATGTATCGATTACATCGTGTATCGATTACATCGATAAGCGATTCGCTTATCGATGTCGACGA
>JABANP010000285.1:0-68269 GCA_013115135.1 Perkinsus olseni | reverse complement strand
GATAAGACTCTCCGGGAAAAGAGGAAGGAACTCAACAAATTTAAACGAGATCCGCGGGCTTCGAGGAGAATGTGATAAGATGCCGGGGAGAGTATAGAGCTCTCATTCGACAGAAGAAGCAGCAAGCTTCCAGGGCCTTCCTTGACTCCTTAGACAAGGAAGACAAGATGTACGAGGCTTACAAGCGGGTCAAATCTAGTCTATCAGCTTCAGCGACTCCATCACTGCTGGCGGGTGACATCACCCCAGAGCAGACCTGCTCCAAACTCGCCGACCAGTACATTGGAACGACTGCAGCAGCGCAGCCTTCTCTCCTGTCGGGTTCTGAGGCATCGGTTTCCAGATGCCCAAACCCTCATGATAGTTCTATGTTCTTGGGACACACCCCGGCATGTATGATCTCGGAGGAAGAAGTGATCAACTCTCTAAATGCGGCCAAGGGAAACAGTGATAAAATGGGAGGAGCGGATGGTCTCCGCTGGAGGCATTTCATCGAGGCCTCTGAGAAGCTCTACCGATTGGTTGCCACTCTATTCTCTTGGTGTCTCGCGTACTCGATAGTCCCTGATGCTTGGCGTGTGTCCCTAGTCGTATTTATCCCTAAGCCCGGCCGAGATCCCACCAGCGTATCATCCAAGCGGCCAATCAGCTTGACTCCAGTTCTATGCAAATGGTTCGAGCGCACCCTTCTCCTACGGGCGTCAGGGATTCAAAGGTACCTGCGTGACAAGGGACACCAATTCGCTTATTTGAAGCAACTAAGTCCGCTCCACGCAATCAATCACATCGTGTCCTTCAAACGGACGCACAAGAGGTACTTTTGTCTCTCGGTGGACGTAAAAAGCGCTTTTTGTGAGATTGCCCACTCGGCGATCGACAAGGGACTACGCCTGGCTGGGTGTCCGGAGGATGTGACGAAGTGGTTCTCAGCTTGGCTGGAGACGAGGACGGGGCACGCCTTCTTTAGAGGGTCAGTCGCAAGCAGACAAGCTACCCCCGGCGTTGGGGTACCTCAGGGTAGCGTGGCGGGGCCCACCCTGTTCACTACCGCCATAGAGGATGCGCTGGAAACGGCAGAGATTAGAATCAAGGAAAGATTGGTCCTGACCCTCAGAGTCAATCCGGCAGCCGTTGATGTCCAGATCGTCGCTTTTTGCCGATGATGTGACGGTGTTGGTCGGTTTTCGGTGTAAGGTGCGTCTGTCGGCAGAAGAAGTCCAGGACCTCTGCCAGTATGAGCTCACTAGAGCCTTCGCCTACACAGCCCTGCGGATGGATCCATCTAAGTGTCAATCTCTCACGAACCTCAGGTCGGCTTCAGAAGGAGAAGGCAAGGAGCTTCGGATTTTTGGGAGTCTGGCTAAACCGAAATGACACATGGATCAAGCATCTAACCGAAAGAATCGAGAAGAGCAAGAAAATTGGCTTTGCTCTAGCGAGGTTCGCACGGTCATCCTTCGGCATTGGTCCGGCATGTATACTTGAACTGTATAGACGGGTGATGCTACCGGTAGTATCCTATGCTATCGAGTTCTGGGGGTCCCTCGCTGGCAAATGTGTCCTATAAACGAATGGTGAATCGGCTCGGCAACATGGCCATTAGGACCGCCTTCCGGCTTGGAAAGAGCTTTCCACAACACCTGTCGCGGACTTTGGCAGATTGCGGGGCCACATCGACCGAGCTCTTGAATCTTGCGATTGAGCGGCAACTCCACAGGGAGTACAGTGTGGGACCACGAGGCAAGGCGCTGGAGAGGAAATGGGCCCAGGAACTACGGGAGAGGGCGGTGGATGCTACGGCGCACCACGAGATCCTGGGGCGCAGCACGCCACCAACGGAGATTTGCCCGCAGGTGAGAATTCTGGGAAAGGAGGAGGCCATCGCAGCAGAACAAGGCTTGCGAAACCAACTGGTGAGGGCTTACACCGACGGATCTCGCAAACCGCCTGAAGAAACTCCAAACTACGTCCCCTCGACTGAGGAGACCATCGGCTCTGCAGCTATCATCTACCAGGGGAACGCAAAAGAGTGCTGAGGGCTCGACTCCCCCTCCGCTACGACGTACCAAGCGGAACAGTACGCGCTCGTCTTGGCGCTGGGGTTCCTTATCAAGCATGCAGCGACGCTGCCCGACTCCACTGCGTACCTTTTCTCGGATTGCAGATCGGCGCTGCAGTCCCTCCTCAACCCAGAATAGAGACCACTGGACACAGGTTATCCTAGGCCGTGTTCAAGCACTGCAAAGTTTGGGCATAGACTGCGCCTTTGTATGGATTCCGTCTCATCAGCCTGAAGGAACTATCCCAGGAAATGACGAGGCCGATCAGTGCGCAAATGAAGCTCGCCTGATACCTAACTCGCAGATGGCCAGGGACGTCCCGATACCAGTAGCTCACACGAAGTCGTTGCTGACGGAGTACATAGCCGCGGAGAAGGTCAAACAGGTGCAGGGCATAAATGATCCTGGTCTCAGGGAGATGGTCAAGTCGCAACGCCAACGGGACATTGTTCAGAAGGTTATGAAGTACTACAAAATGGACGTGTCCTCAATCTTCTCGCTGGGCACTCCAAGATACTGCACTACTACGTCTCCAAATTAAAGCCCGACCATGACCCGGGATGCAGGGTCTGCCCGGGGCAGCAACACGATATGGCTCATGTGGTCCTTCTCTGTCCGACCTATGCCGACTCCAGGCCGGAGTGGTTGACGGGACTCGGCAGTGTGTCTATCACCGAGTCTCGTTTCAAGATCTTCCTCAAGTTCCTGGAGCGTATCGTTGAGACTGCAGAGGGCAACGGCCTGGGATTATCCTAGCTTACTCGTGGTCTTCATTTTGAAAGAAAAAAGAAAAAGAAAAAAAGAAAAAAAGAAAAAAAGAAAAAAAGAAAAAAAGAAAAAAGCAATCGTATGTATACATATACCATTAACTGTTACAATTGCTCTGTTACCATTCTCTCGCGACCACCGTGTACCATTCTGCTGTATATCCTGAGATAGCCGACCTTCTTTTCTATTTGTTTCTTTTCTTTTATTTTGGCGACAAATCCCGTAGAAAACCCGACTGGGTTGACGGGAAAAAGCTTACACACACACACACACACTACTACGTCGACCACGACGACCAGCACTACCACTAGTACTACTACGTCGACCACGACGACCACTAGTACTACTACGTCGACCACGACGACCACGACAACTACGTCGACCACGTCGACCACGACGACCAGCACTACCACTAGTACTACTACGTCGACCACGACGACCACTAGCACTACTACGTCGACCACGACGACCACTAGTACTACTACGTCGACCACGACGACCACTAGTACTACTACGTCGACCACGTCGACCACGACGACCAGCACTACCACTAGTACTACTACGTCGACCACGACGACCACGACAACTACGTCGACCACGACGACCACTAGTACTACTACGTCGACCACGACGACCAGCACTACCACGAGTACTACTACGTCGACCACGACAACTACGTCGACCACGACAACCACGTCGACCACGACGACCAGCACTACCACTAGTACTACTACGTCGACCACGACGACCAGCACTACCACTAGTACTACTACGTCGACCACGACGACCAGCACTACCACTAGTACTACTACGTCGACCACGACGACGACCAGTACCACCACGGCTGCGGTTGTGACTACCACCAGTACCACCACGGCTGCGGTTGTGACTACCACAACTACAACTAGTGGAGGTGGAGACTGCGTAGATGCTGATGCGTTCTGTGACTCTATCAAGCCTCACTCTTATTGCATGTACTGGAAACTACCTAGTACGTGCCATGGAACAGACGTCCCGTGCTCGTGTGATAGTCGCACCACCACGACTGAGGTTGTGACTACCACCAGTACCACCACGGCTGCGATTGTGACTACCACCAGTACCACCACGGCTGGGGTTGTGACTACCACCAGTACCACCACGGCTGCGGTTGTGACTACCACCAGTACCACCACGGCTGCGGTTGTGACTACCACCAGTACCACCACGGCTGCGGTTGTGACTACCACCAGTACCACCACGGCTGCGGTTGTGACTACCACCAGTACCACCACGGCTGCGGTTGTGACTACCACCAGTACCACCACGGCTGCGGTTGTGACTACCACCAGTACCACCACGGCTGCGGTTGTGACTACCACCAGTACCACCACGGCTGCGGTTGTGACTACCACCAGTACCACCACGGCTGCGACTGTGACGACGACAACTACAACTAGTGGAGGTGGAGACTGCGTCGATGCTGATGCGTTCTGTGACTCTATCAAGCCTCACTCTTATTGCATGTACTGGAAACTACCTAGTACGTGCCATGGAACAGACGTCCCGTGCTCGTGTGATAGTCGCACCACCACGACTGAGGTTGTGACTACCACCAGTACCACCACGGCTGCGATTGTGACTACCACCAGTACCACCACGGCTGCGATTGTGACTACCACCAGTACCACCACGGCTGCGGTTGTGACTACCACCAGTTGGCTCAAGGTAGTTGAATCTTTTTCCCTCTACCCATGACCCCGCCACCAAGTGGCGCCCACCCCTCTACTTCGCCATCCGAGTCAAGAAGTTCCTCCAATACTGTGCCTCCAGCAAGACGTGAACCCAGAAGCTCGTTAGTGGCTGCCTGGGACGATGCTAGATCGACTGACTCCTTTGGTGATGCTATGAAGAAAATTAAGGACTGCCTAAGGGCTGAGGACCTACCCATAACCGTAAGATCATATATTGTCGATGCCCTTTCTGACGTTCAGGATGAGTATATAATGGTCCTAGAAGAAAATAGGTCACTACGCAAGGCTCTAGATGAAAAACAACAAGGCTCCCTACACAGCGGTGGTAGAACCTTCAAAGAAGCTCTTATGATGAAATACGATGCTCCGAAGATGAAGGCGATGGATAACGCTCCGATTGTTAGAGATCTTATGATCTCTGTCAAGAAGAGTGGAAACCAGCCTGCATCCGAGGAAGCAATTAGGAAGTCACTGGATACTATTAAAGGTAAGATTGAGACTAAAATTATTGAAAGCAGGTTACCGATATCAAGAATTATCCGACGTAGTAATGATGTAGCAGTTTTCTATCCCCCTACTACGTCAACCGATGATCTAGTCGCACTCATCAACAGGATAACCGGTGTTAGTGCCAAATCTCCTGAGAAGCTCCTTCCGGAGATCCTGGTCTACACTGGGGACCACGACTCTAAGAACGAGGAAGAGGTTCGTAGGCAAGCGAAGTCGTATGCTCCTGAGTTGCATATTGATGACTGGACTAAGGTGAGGAGTACTGATAAATTTACCGTCTACAGGGTTCCGATGGAAGATCGCAATGTCGTTATCAAGAATCGTGGTATCTATACTAAAGCCCAAAGATTGAGGGCCCATGATTATCTCAATATCCGTGGCTGTACTAAATGTGGTGGTCATCATAGTATCAATGCCCCTTGTCAGCTGACTAAACGGTGTCTATTCTGTGGTAGTTTGGATCATGACGCCACCTCTTGTACTAATAAAGACAGCAGAGATCTTGCTACTCGTGCGTGTTCTTTATGCGGCGAAGCTGGTCATACCTTCTTTGCTGGCGCGCCTTGCGAAGATAGAATCAGGGGTCTTCGCGCCAAGTACTCTCGTATTGGTTATAGCAGTGACGGTCCAGCTTTTCAGGGCCCATACAGTCTGATTCTATGATTTCTGATAAAGAATATTTTGTGCTTCAATGTAATGCTAGAAAGTCGGCTTTGATACTTGACTCTATTCTTTCTGCCTTTTCTTCCCCCTGCCCTGCGATTGTCTTAATATCTGAACCACCTTCTCATCTTTCTTACTATAATTATAGAGTAGTACGCAGTAGTCGAGATAGCAGAACTGCTATCTTAGTTTTGAACAATCTTTTCCCCAGCGTAATCTTTAATATCCGTGTCTCTAGTGATCTATTGTGCTCTATCACTCTTGATAATATTGACTTCGTATGTTTTTACCTCCCTCCTTGTAGCACTAGCTGTGACTATTTACTTAAAACCTCTGAGACTCCCTGTAGCTTTAAGCTTTTGGCCGGTGACTGCAATGGTTTTTCTATGCTGTGGAGTACGGCACCTTATCGGAGCCACCCAAGCCAGAGGAGAAATGGTCGTCTCTTTGAAGAAGCCGTCACTGGTATGGATTTTGTCTGCGAGAACTTAGGAGCCGCCCCAACCTTCTCAAGGAGTGGATCAAGCAAGGTCGATGATGTGGGTACTTCTCGGATTGATGTTACGTTCTCTGAGGGTGACACCTATTATGTTGATGGTTGGAATGTCTCTGACTCCCCTGGTCTCTGGGATCACTTTCCCATCACCTTCTATGTTAAAAGCACGGCTAGGCAAAATCCTACTCCATCACGGGTTGACCTGCATGATTTGTCGGCTTTTAGCTATGATGCTACCGACTGGGGCTTATACAAAAGACTGACCGACGATACTCCCTGGCCCCCCCGTACTCTGACGGTTCAGGACCCCTCAGACATCCAACGCCGTCTCGAGACCCTGGTCAACTTCCTCCAGAACTCGGCCAAAGCCTCTACACGGCTTAAGACTGCTCCGAAGCGATCCACTGTGCCTGTCCAATGGTGGGACGACGAGCTAAGATGTGCGAGGGCCTCTTTGGCAAGGACTATCAGACGTGGCTCAGCGGATGACATAAAGCTAGCTAAAGGGGCCTATAAGGCTCTTATATTCCGGAAGAAGCAAGCGGCCTATGAGCGTTTCATCAACGACCTGAACGATGTACCGGACAAGCAGTTCTTCAGACGTATAAGGGGCAAGACTAGCTCTTCGGCTCGCCTACTTGAAGATGATGCCACTCTAGACGACACGCTTAATCGTCTATGTGACGCCTTTGTTGGTCCCCCTATTGATGTTTCTTGTCGTTCCCCTTTCCCTCAGGTTCATGATGCTCCCGTGCTCAACCATCCTCTCTTCGATCTCTCTGACTTAAAAAGTGTGCTAAATGCGAGGGTATCTAGCGCTGCTAAAGCACCAGGCCCTGATGGCCTCAGATGGAAGCATCTACAAGAAGCTGGCGATGCTACGCTTTTGGAACTACTGGATATTATAAATCTATCGGTATGCCATGGCTTTGTTCCCGAGCTCCTCAAGCAATCTAACATCTGCTTTCTCGATAAAATCGGGAAAGATCCTTCCAAGGTTACTTCCCTGAGGCCGATCACCTTGACGTCTGTCCTATCAAAGACAGCTGAGGCATTGGTACTGCTCAGGCTCGACCCACTCAGAAAGCTAATATATGATGATAAAAGGCAGTTTGCTTATCTCGGTGGTAGATCCACTACTGATGTACATAAGGCTGTATGTTCCTGGGCATCTGGGAACAAAAACTGGGCACTTATCTCCATCGACTACACCAACGCCTTTGGTGAGCTAGATAGAGAGAAGATCTTCTCCTCCCTGAGGACGCGCAATGTGAACGAGGCCTATATCCGTTGGATCGCCTCCTGGCTCTCTATGAGACCAGCGTCTGCCAGGTATGGTGAAAGTAAAAGGGACTGCCTTTGTTATGAGAAGGGATGCCCACAAGGTGGTGTCCTCAGCTGTTTCCTCTTCATCATTGCCATGGATGATGCTGCCAACTTGATAACTGAACGACTTCCAAAATTAAATGGGGTTACCTACAAATGGATATGCTATGCCGATGACAGTTACCTAATGGTCTCATGGGGCAAGAAGCTCTCAGCAAAAATGCTTGCCGTCATCAAGAAATCGCTTCGTATCATCTCTCAGGTTGTTCTCTCCTTCGGTCTTGTACTCCAACCTGCTAAAACCCAAGTCTTGAGCAATAGAAAGCACTGTCTCGAGGGACTTAACGGGCTCTGCGATCAAATGAAAATTTTAGGGGTCATCTTTACTGCCAATCTCTCCTTTGCTGCTCACTTTAGATACCGCGCATCTCTGGCATCGACTAAGTCCTCTCTTGTACTAAGATTTGTTCGGGCCAATGCTGGCCTGAACTCTAGCATATGTACTTCAGTCTACCACAAGATCATCATCCCTATCATCGGCTATGCTATGGCGGCCATTGGACCCTATTTGGCAATGATATCATACAAGCGCATCGTCGATCCTGTTGGCTCTGCCTTTCTCAGACGTGCTTTCAGGCTTCGTAGGTCCACTCCACTTAACTTTATCTATCTCCTGGCTAACACCGACCCCATCTCTGATGTTTTGCTCGACAAGACTGTCTGCCATCATCTTCACAAGCAATCTGTTATCGATCATCTTCCAAATGGCCGACTGAGGTGCTCTGTATGGCCCGGTCTACTTGAGGAAAGAGGTCTTAACCCGTCTACTATACATGAGACTACGGTGGCTCGCCCTTTTGGGGGCAACTTGGTGAGATCCAGGGTAAATATTCATAAAACCAGAGAAGAGGCCCTCGCCAACGAGCGAAATTGCAATGGTGATTTTAAGATCTACACTGACGGCTCGCTAACCAATGATGACCGTGGCCTAAAAGTTGGGAGTGCCTTCGTCGTCTTTAAGAGGTGTGCTGGCCGCTTTACAATACAAACGTGTGGTATGCGAAGGGTGTCCTCAACCTCGACGATCATGCAGGCTGAGTTATACGCGCTGAAAATGGCCCTATCTTGGTGTTCCCGGAACATTGGGACGGGATCTCGTATTTCTCTCTTTAGTGATAGTGCTTCCGGTCTCTCTCTGCTTAAATCGCCAAAATGCACCCAACTTACATCCTCCATTCGAGAACTACTTACGGCGTGTTGCACTTCTGGTCTTGATATTAGCCTCTTTTGGGTTCCTGGGCACAGTGATTGCCTTGGCAACCACGTGGCCGATCATTTTGCTAATGTTTCACGATCGAACTCTATCATTTTTCCTCTCCCTGTACCTATTAGTGTCACGCTATCTGTTCTGGATGATTCTAGAGCCAAGCGTTCTCTTGACAGGGTTAACGGTCTATCCCCTGACGTCTACCCCCTCTTCCGTACGGCTGACTACAGAACTCGTATTATTGCTGCGCTCAACTGTTCGTCTAACTTTATACTTGCTCAATTTCTCTGTGGCCACACGCCTGCCTTGAAAAGCTATAAGTATCACGGAGCCTTTGATGGCGATCCTAACTGTACCCGGTGTGGCTGCATAGACTCTTTGTCTCATGCTCTTATCTTTTGCCCTGCCCGGGCTGCTTCGAGACCATCTTGGGTCGACGCTGGAAAGAGCATTGCCCAGTTTGTCGTCACAAACAGACTAAAGGAATCTATTGATTTCTTCCGTTCTGTTCTTAAGGCCTGACTGGCTCTCCTAGCATGCTTAATAGTGTGCTCTTTTAGTCCAATTACTTCTTTGTAACATGCTATTGGCGCGGTCTGACTAAACCACTAAGTGGTGTCGGACCTTAAACTAACACCACCACCACCACCACCACTACCACCAGTACCACCACGGCTGCGGTTGTGACTACCACCAGTACCACCACGGCTGGGGTTGTGACTACCACCAGTACCACCACGGCTGGGGTTGTGACTACCACCAGTACCACCACGGCTGCGGTTGTGACTACCACCAGTACCACCACGGCTGCGGTTGTGACTACCACCAGTACCACCACGGCTGCGGTTGTGACTACCACCAGTACCACCACGCCTGCGGTTGTGAGTACCACCACGCCTGCGGTTGTGAGTACCACAACTACAACTAGTAGAGGTGGAGACTGCGTCGATGCTGATGCGTTCTGTGACTCTATCAAGCCTCACTCTTATTGCATGTACTGGAAACTACCTAGTACGTGCCATGGAACAGACGTCCCGTGCTCGTGCGATAGTCGCACCACCACGACTGAGGTTGTGACTACCACTAGTACCACCACGGCTGCGATTGTGACTACCACCAGTACCACCACGGCTGCGATTGTGACTACCACCAGTACCACCACGACTGAGGTTGTGACTACCACTAGTACCACCACGACTGAGGTTGTGACTACCACTAGTACCACCACGGCTGCGGTTGGGACTACCACCAGTACCACCACGGCTGCGGTTGGGACTACCACCAGTACCACCACGGCTGCGGTTGGGACTACCACCAGTACCACCACGGCTGCGGTTGGGACTACCACCAGTACCACCACGGCGGAGGTTGTGACCACCACCACCACTATTGCCACTACGCCTGCGGTTGTGACGACTACTACTACCACTACGCCTGCGGTTGTGACGACCACTACTACCACAACGGCTGAGAGGATAACAACCACCACGAGTACTACCAGTAGCTCGACTCCCGCTGGGATTGTGACTACCACAACTACAACCGGTGGAGGCGGGGATTGCCTCGATGCCGATGCTTTCTGCGATTCTATCAAGCCACATTCGTATTGCATGTACTGGCAGTACCCGAGTAAATGTCATGGTACAAACGTCCAGTGCTCATGTGCTGGCCAAACCAGTTCCACGACTTCTGCCGAGTCCTTGACTGTTACTACCACCCAACCGAAGACCACTTCCTTCAAATCAACAACGACTACTACGTCTAGAAGTGATACTATCGCAACCAGTACGTCGACGAGCACATTGACTTCTACTATAAGCGGCCCACCATGTGCGTCCGGTGATGCCTATTGTGATTCCATCATGCCCGGTTCGTACTGCATGTATTGGAACTCGCCTCCTGCCTGTTACGGCTCAGGACATAGGAGACTGAACGGCCGTCAGCTGCATCCGTTGACGCTTTGTGAGTGTGATTGAGGCCCGCTATCTAACTCAAACGATATCAATGTTATATCGTTTACTTCAACAACAAAGTTTGAACTCATTTTTCTAACATCTACGCTATTTCATATCCTTATTCACAAGACGACTATTAACAACGTTGGAAGCTATTACCGGTGTATGAATTCAAAAGGTGTATGTTGCACTCCTACTACGTCTTTGAATGCTGATTTTACTAGTGCCTCGGGCTCTTTCTTAATTCGATTGGGAGTTGAGTTAAGTCAAAGCTGGTGCTTTTTGAGGTTTGTGTCTTTGGTTCCTTGCAACGGCGGTTACGACTCCTGATGCGTTGAAGCTCTCTCAGGGGGTCCCAGTGAATTCATGCGAAAATAAAGTCTTTGGCGGTTCCGTGTGGTAGACATATGTGTTTGTCGTTCACGGTTCCTGCTCGACTTGTACTCGCGGATCGCGCTTCAACCTGCATCTAGCTTCTTTTGATTAGGTACTCTTGCGGCGATTGGCCTCATCGGCGGCGAGGAGCTCTTGTCCTTTGGTGCTCCGGGGTCTCGACGACTCTGCGAAGCTCTTGTGTGTAAGCTCATCAATCACAATCACCCCCAAATCAGGATCCGCATACCTACCCTGAACACCATTCCAATCCCACCGGACCACCGTGAATGCAATTCGCTCACAAAATTGGCCCTCAGCAAGACTAAAGCGCAGTTCCTCGGCTCTTCTCGGCAGAGGCGAGTCATGTGCTCAGACAGCAGCTTGGACAACTTCTCGATGTCCAGCAGTTGGATTAGACCGAAGATACCTATCAGAGCGCGTGTATGGATGAGGCCACTCGTCGGCTGATGGCTGCAGACCTATCCTATCCAGTGCGGTTAACCAATCACCCTTTGATGATTATCCTACCACAATAGCTACGAGAGGTCAATAGCGCAAGTAAATGTCCATAATCAGATACGTTAATCAGGTTCTGATTTCAGACATGATTTTTCTCACCTTTCCGAATCGAGCTCGCTCTCGCTGCATCACCCTCAGATCCTATGACTCTGTCTCACTCCTCCGCAATCAAATCACGCTTTTTGGGTCCGATTTTTGCATCACAATCTGATAAGTAGCATCAGACTCTTGACTACTTTGTTGATTGACGCGTGAGTGATTAGATTAGCGAATCAGCCCGAAAATCAACATTCCTGTCACACTATCCGACGGAGCGGCTTCAAGCCTGAGAAAATGACGAAACAAAGGGTGGCGGAGCGATTCGCTGCCAGAATCCATCGACTTTCCGAGAATCCAGACACCTATCGAGAAGATTGGAAGCTACCTCCAGCTATAGCCTATAGGGACTCAGCTAGAGGCTACAGCTTTAGCCAAGAATGCCTGTTGCACTCCTGAGTTCTTTGATTCCATTTTAATAGTACATCGGGCTAGGTAAAAGTTCTTTCTTAATTTGATTCGGATTTGAGTTGAGTCTAAATTAGTGCTTCTTGAGGCGTGTGCTCTTGGTTCCAGTGAACAATGGCGGTTGCGACTGCTGATGAGCTGAAGCTTTCTCAGGTGTCAATGAACTCGCGTGGAACCAAAGGTGAGTCGAGAGCCTTTGACGCTTGCATGTCGCAGACATCACTGTTTTCCGCTCATGATTTGTACTCTACTTTGACATTGTGAACAGTGAAGTAGATGATTCCTTGATCAGGAGAGTCCACTGAGGACTACCCAGCTGCACCGAGCAGTATGGCGCTGTTGAAGACGGGTTTTCTCACGGACTGCAAATTACGCTTGTCGATCGGCGATGGAATCTTCAGCGACTCATTCGACCTCCACCGTAGCGTAGGTGCTGTGCTCCTTTCCCCTCGTACCCACCCTCTTCAGGTCATATGCCCATTCAGTCGCTTCTGTTGGGCTAGAATCTATGAATGGTGTAAAATATGCGAAGCTGAGAATCCTAATGGTTTATTAATCACTGTAAGGTTCGCGGCATGCTGCTCCGTCCATCTTCGTCCATCGCCTTCAACATCAGTCATCACGAGTCCTCTCGAATGATGGTTTCGCGCTCCGGGATCCAGAGCCTGCGGCTTTGGCAGAATTGATCGAATGCCCATCATCTTTGTGCTCGATTGGTTGCAAAGGATTGGCGAGGTCGCTTCAAGTGGCGCTGTTTATGGCTCATCGAAATTGTTTTGGACCGTCCCATCCCTCACCGAGGAAGGCGATTCGGCCACCGAGTTTATCGGACAGGTTCCACCACTGCCAGATCCGCACGTGACGGAGCAGGATGTCCTCAAGTGCACGCGGATCGTGCTGGCTTTCATGTCTGGTTTGCTCCGCTCAAACCGGCATCTAGGGACCCTTGGTCAGGTATTCTTACGGTGATTGGGAAGGCCTCATCAACGGCGAGGCGCTCTTGTCCTTTGGCCCTCGGGGGTCTCGACGACTCTGCGAAGCTCTCATGTGTAAGCTCATGGCCATTTTCCCGGGAGCTATATGTTGCAATACGATTGCGCCCTTCACTTCCTACAGCCATTGTGATGGAACTGTCGTCAAAGGGGAGCATAGGATGTGTCTGCAGTCGATCAGCTGTTTCGGCTGTTGAGTCTCTCTATGAGAGGGAGATCGGACTGCCGAACGCGCGCAGTCAGACAGCTCTCCTGGTCGCTATCCCACTGAGAATCTCTATGACTGTATTCATACTCGATGCACGCGTTCGCGGTGTTTCAACGAGTTGTGACCGCAGTTGCCTCGCACGTCGACGATCACTCTCATCCACATAGGTATCTTCGGTCTTAGCCAGCTGCTGGACATCGAGAAGTTGTCCAAGCTGCTGTCTGAGCACATGACTCGCCTCTGTCGAGAAGAGCCGAGGAACTGCGCTTTAGTCTTGCTGAGGGCCAATTTTGTGAGCGACTTGCATTCACGGTGGTCCGGTGGGATTGAAATGGTGTTCAGTACTCGTCATGTGAAGCACGTGAGCTGTGCGATGAAGCCGAAGTTGTTTTGAAGACAAATTTCGAGGTTAGCAGCGTTCCTCTGCCTGGATTCGAACCCGAGACCTCTCCCACGCGTCTTTGTCAGGGGTGCCTGTTTGGTTCACAGCCACCACGACTACTCGAATTCACTCAGCTTCCGACCTCGCTGATCAGCAGGATACTGCAGGAGAACGATCTGAGGAAGCATCCTTCTCCAAGAGGGGAATGGATAGTACTCAAGACATGTGAGCCCTTCGTCATGCCCTCACGAATGAGTATGGGGGCTGAACCGGCGGTTGTTTAATTGAATAGCGAGTGCAACATTTTTTCGAGTGACCTTGCTCTTGCCCCCTCCGAGGTCACCACTTGATTGTGCCGGTCATTTCTAGGGGGCACGTGTGATGAGGTCTGATCAGTCTTGCACTCCTTTTCATTGGCATGCAGCATCTCCAATTCTATTACCCCTATGATGCTCTTCACAGGCTCGAATGTTCTCCGTCAAAAACAGTGGGACAGGCCAGAGCTCGTCATGAGCGTTCAAGTCGTGGAGAATCCCACAGCTCTATCCTCTCTCGAAAGTGAGTTCCAGCCGGGATCCTGGTCAAATTCTCTTCCCTTTTTTCTGTATAACTGATCATACTGGTGATAGTCCTTCGCCACTGACGATCTATTAAATGATTGGTAGCGTTTGTCTAGGTCGGATGCTCGTGCCTGCAGCTCGGTTCGAGCGAGCATCTGCTAGTTGTTAATGAAAGTGTCCACTACACAGGCGAAATCTCTGTGAGGATCTCGTCGAGGATCAGGAACATGATTTTCAACCAGCAACATCTGTCGCAGGCTGTGATAGTGTGTAATGTTGTCACTTTATATCAGATTATTTTATCTTTTGTACGATCACTATCTAATTTCTACAGTCTCGATGAGTTCATGCTCCCACCATCGAACTATCCCGTCTCGTTTTCCTCACCCTCAGATGTTACGACCACGATCCGATCCCTAGAGGGCGTCCTCAGCGACTCCGAAGTGGTCGAGGGCGTGGCTGCAGCGCGCTATGAAACACCACCAAGTTCGACCGATTCAACTTTCGCTGTGGTCCTGCCCGCCCCAGAAGACGGGATGAGAGTATGGGTTGAAATTGAGTGGAACGGAGTCAACAGCGAAGTAGAAACCAGGCACTTGACGTTGGGGAATCGCAAGTGGCCTCTAGATGGCAAGATCTGGGTTGTCAGGGTCGAAGCATCACCTTCACAGAGACTATGCCAGCAAATGCTGATGTCGGTGTTTCATCCGCCTTCCCTGTGGATATCTCTTTGGAAAGTGGCGCCCTTGTTCGCCTCGTTTCAGTCGAGAAAGAAATTGATCAAGTGAGCGGGATGGGGGTTGCTCCTTCCATGCATATTCGACAACTGGATCGAGTACTAATCAATATTTGTATTAAATAGTATCGGTAGTATTGATTAATTTGCCTTCGCAGTATTTTCTCTGAAAAGTCGTCAGACAAATCGACACAAGTGGGCGAATCAGTTCAGAATCTTTCAGAGGTCAGTTCAGTGAGCTCTGACAGCTGATTTCGCATCCTCAGCAAACAGTACTCCAACAATACCGATTGCATCAACGATGCGACGTTTGCGCTATTTCTCAGTCGCCGTCATCCATACGAGGTTGTAGAGAGGTCGACAGCTGCGGAGAGGTTTCCATGTTCGAGGCTCTATATGCATGGTAAGTGCGACACTAACGAGTCTGGCGCTCGAAGGGATTTTTGTTGGCACTTTCATTCTCGGAGGGTCCCCGCGTGCCCAACGGACTATCAGTATCCTCCTCTTCAGTGTTGGCTGGTCCTCGCTGTCCCTGAAGGAGCTTCAGTCCGCGGTCGAGTCGCCTTTGTGGAGAGCCGCTCAACCTAGGGTGCTCGCTCATATGAGGCGACTTATAGCCGACCAGGAGCACACAGCGGCGAGCGTGGCGAAGTCTGATGTGAGTATATCCCTAGGCATCGCTATCAATGTTCGATATCGAATTATTCGCGAAATGTTTTCGAGATTGAACTACTGAGTCGAGTGATCTTACCTGGTTGATATAGTTGCCGACTCACCGTCAGCTTCCATCGCGTGAACCCTCAATTTCTTATTCAGGTGGCAGTGCAAGCGGATTCGGTTGACGAGACACGCAGCAAGTCCAAGAGGAAGGTGGACGAGGCTCAAATGAGCGTCAGTTCGGTCCGTGGTTCTTATTGTTGAATGCGCTCCGAAATTTTCTGCTGGATTCGAAGGAAAATGGGTATCATAATGGTACTACCATTCTGTCATTCTTTTTTTGCAAGCTCTCTCTTCACAGTTAGTTTGATATATTTCCAATCATTCTCACCAACAGGGATCACCGATCCTGGATTGAGCCTCAATCGCTGAGGCGGACCCTCTGAGGTCCGGATATAGGTGTATCAGCCAGATCTTCACAATACCGGCGTCGGCATGCGTCCACCGTGGGAGGGGATTCCGTATTTTCCGGGTGCCACTCTACATAAGGATGTGTAAAGTCAGCGCCCGTGACTTGGCAGTATGCTCTGACTGTGATCATTTGCATCCGTTCAAACGCAGTGGCGAAAAGGCTGCTACGTGTTTTATCCAACTCACTTACCTTTTAACTGTTAGCCTTTCACGGAATTTACTGCATCTGCAGGGTTGTCGTATTTTGTATGCTATTTTAGGGAGGGTCCACCTCGTCGTCCTACAAGAAGGCCCGTTTCTTCTACGCGGCTGCCCATGGAAAGCGTCTCCGAGCAACGAAGGCGTCGCCGATTAGCTTCCTTCACACGCGAGATTTCGGCGCATTCGGAACTCTCGCTTGGCTTGGCAGCCGAGCTCAAACCGAATGGAAGAACCCTTTTTCTGATCTGGCAGAGATAAGGGCAACCACCAGCGGTAGGCAACTCTAACTGAGTTTGCGCTCAGGGGCTCTCAGGCTTGTACATGGAGGTCTGATTGCCCTATGGTCATCGGTTCTGTCAGCTCGATATCTCGTCCAAATGGTGTATTAGATGTCTTAAAAGTATATGTGAATTTGTCGTGGCGTTCTCTCACTGTTATCAGTCGGAGCGTCCTTACCCCTTTAGGTTCGGCCAAGTATCGCGACTTGGCGGGTGCTATTGGTCGAGAGAAGCGTTTCTTCGAGGCCGATGAGTATTTCCGTCTGGACGAGGGACATCCTTCCTGGATTCAGATCGACCTCGGTGAAGAGAGAGAGCTCAAAATCACCGGGTAGATTAAACCCACCGAGAGACGACCGTTCTTTCTTCTGCGCTTCTTAGGTACTGTCTGCGGAGCCCGAACGCTGCTGGAGAGTTTCTCATGAATTGGTACATGTTCGGCTCGGTTGATGGCGAACTTTGGGATGTCCTGGATAAGCACAGCAATTGCAAGGAACTTTTAGGGGATGGAAGGACTGGGTAAGCCTATCGAGAGACTCGACTGGCTGAAAGTAGCCGTCTGTGATCCGTAAACCCGAGCCCGGAGTCGATGGTTTTGCTGTTGTGAGTGTGCTCACCCGCTATCGCGAAGTGTATTGAAATTCGCCTCTGGGCGTATTAGCAGCAGATATCGCGTAAAATAGTTCTATCATCGAACCAGGTTGCCTCTTTCTGTCGGAGTTCGAAATCCGAACTTCGAATCTACATCACTGAATCGTAGCTTCTTCTCAGGTATTTTCCAGTTGATGGAGTCGAAGATGGCTACCGTTATTTCCGTCTGATGCAATTCGGTAAGAACTCCAGCGGCACTGATGTCCTGACCTGTGCCGGAATTGACTTTTACGGCGAAGCAATAAGTGGTCTGTGGTGATGTCCGAGAGAACGTGTTCATGATGTTTCTGAAGTTTCCTTTGTAGCGTTTGCAGTACGGAAGGTTTCATGGGCTGTGGAATTGTTGTTTCTTGGTGCTGTGTTTCTTCTTCCCGTCATTTTGCGACCCTTTATCTTATACAGAAATTGGAATCCAAAGTTGACGATGGTTCTCCATAAAAGTTCGTGGCCGGGACTCGAACCTGTGCTTGCTAACTTGCTGCATGAATGATGCGTGTTTCATAGTGTGTCAACTTGGCAGGCGCTGATATTAAACCCTACTGCGCTGATAGTACTGGCTAGGTGCAAGGCGGTGGAATACTCCTCTTCGATGATCCACGAAAGGTGCGGTAGTGACGGCGTCCTGTTTTCCTCCCATCCGCTTTGTGTCTTTTCCCGTAGGACTACAGTTGCGTTTTCACGCTAGGCTGCTGTCGGCCCTGGTCGAGCGAAGGCTCGCTCCAACGAAGTTATTGGAGTAATCATAGTCGATCCGACTCCCCCCTTGTGGCCTATGATCTTCCAGTATCGTGGCTCACAGCCGTTTGCCAGTGTTGTGCCTCGTTCTCGGTTGTGTCTGAGTTTGTAGTCCAACGCCGGTTCCACTGTAATCAGGCAGATGGCATCGGGGGTGTGAGGCTCACACGTGTGAGTATTTCAAATGCCAGCATGCATTCGCCATTTTCAGTCACATCCTGCGGGGTTAATCCACTCTTACTTTCTCAGTTTTTGTTTCGCTGATTGGTCGGGCTTCCGTCTGTGGACTCCAAAGGCTTAACTATTTTCTCAGCTATTTTTGTTACTTTCTCTCTGTGATGGTCAAAGTCTTCAACGCCGGTATCTCCTTACTCTATGCTTTAGCGTGCATGACGGAGTTGATCTATGCATCGAGAGAAGGTGTTCAGAAGAGCGAGCGTCATCTACAAAAAATCGAAGACGGATCGACGGCATTTGTTGGCTATGGTGACGACGATGGTATTGACTACAACAGCACTGCAGCAGAAGTCGCTGTTTCTAAACGGTTGTTGGTGGCTGATGGTGGGAGCTGTGCTAGTGGTGACGCTTTCTGCGCTTCTGTCAAGCCTCACTCGTATTGTATGCACTGGAAATCACCCAGTAATTGCCATGGTACTAATGTCCCATGCTCGTGTCATGGTCATTCGACTACCACTCTTCAAACTGTGACTACCACGACTACCACCAGGACGACCACGGCTCAGATTTCTACCACTACAGCTCTTCCATCGTCAACGACTGGAAGTGCGGATTGCAGTATAGCAGATGCTTTCTGTAACTCTATTAAACCCCATTCGTATTGTATGCACTGGAAGTATCCGAGCGTTTGTCATGGAACGGGCGTTCAGTGCGCATGCACGGTTCACACTACTACTAGTCCGGCATCAACCAGTACGGCAACAACTAGTCCTACGACAACTGGCACTACCACGACGACTAGCACTACTACCACGACTAGCACTACCACAACGACTAGCACGACCACCACAATGACCAGCACGACCACCACGACGACCAGCACTACTACCACGACTAGCACGACCACAACGACTTGCACGACCGCAACGACCACAACGACCAGCACGACCACGACGACCAGCACTACTACCACGGCTAGCACTACCACGACGACCAGCACTACTACCACGACGACCAGCACTACGACAACGACTAGCACTACCACGACGACCAGCACTACTACCACGGCTAGCACTACCACGACGACCAGCACTACTACCACGACGACCAGCACTACTACCACGACGAGCACTACGACAACGACCAGCACTACGACAACGACTAGCACTACCACGACGACTAGCACTACGACAACGACCAGCACTACCGCGACGACTAGCACTACGACAACGACCAGCACTACCACGACGACCAGCACTACCACGACGACCAGCACTACCACGACGACTAGCACCACCACGACGACTAGCACGACTAGCACTACCACGACGACTAGTACGACCACCACAACGACTAGCACGACCACGACGACTAGCACGACCACAACGCCTAGTACGACTAGCACGACCACAACGACAAGTACGACTAGTACGACCACGAGGACTAGTACGACCACGACGACGAGCACTACTACCACGACCAGCACTACTACCACGACGACCAGCACTACTACCACGACGACCAGCACTACCACAACGACCAGCACGACCACCACGACGACTAGCGCGACCACGACGACTAGCACGACTACGACGACTAGCACGACTAGCACTACCACGGCGACTAGCACTACCACGACGACCAGCACTACCACGACGACCAGCACTACCACGGCGACTAGCACTACCACGACGACTAGCACGACTAGCACTACCACGACGACTAGTACGACCACCACAACGACTAGCACGACCACGACGACTAGCACGACCACAACGCCTAGTACGACTAGCACGACCACAACGACTAGTGCGACCACGAGGACTAGTACGACCACGACGACGAGCACTACTACCACGACCAGCACTACTACCACGACGACCAGCACTACTACCACGACGACCAGCACTACCACAACGACCAGCACGACCACCACGACGACTAGCGCGACCACGACGACTAGCACGACTAGCGCGACCACGACGACTAGCACGACTAGCACTACCACGGCGACTAGCACTACCACGACGACCAGCACTACCACGACGACCAGCACGACCACAACGACTAGTACGGCCACGACGACGAGCACTACTACCACGACTAGCACTACCGCGACGACCAGCACTACCACAACGACCAGCACGACCACCACGACTAGGACGACCACGACGACTAGCACGACCACAACGCCTAGTACGACTAGCACGACCACAACGACTAGTACGACCACGAGGACTAGTACGACCACGACGACGAGCACTACTACCACGACTAGCACTACTACCACGACGACCAGCACTACTACCACGACGACCAGCACTACTACCACGACGACCAGCACTACCACAACGACGAGTAGCACGACCACCACAACGACTAGCACGACCACCACAACGACTAGCACGACCACGACGACTAGCACGACCACGACGACTAGCACGACCACGACGACTAGTACGGTCACGACGACGAGCACTACTACCACGACTAGCACTACCCCGACTGCTCCCCTCCCTCCCAACTTTCGGGTCTCCCTCACCCCCCTGAAAATCTCCGCATCTCACGCTCAGTCAACGCTCCACTTCTACACGGACGGGAGCTTGTCCGACAAGACCCCCCTAGCAGCCAAGGTGGCTTGCGCGGCCGTATCTTGCTCCTTGGTGTCGGGCACAGTCAAGGTCACAGGCTATAGGGGATGTCGGCTGGATGACAGGCTGACCATATTTCAAGCCGAACTCTGTGGGGCGCTCCTAGTTATTGACTGGTGCCTGGAACTCCTCGAGCATAGTCGCCGGCTCCCTCCCTCTATAGCGGTACACGTAGATTCAATGTCAGTGTTACAGTCTCTGGCCTCTGGTCGGAAGGGTACCATACTCCTGAACACCTTCTGGGCTAGGGTTGACACACTTCTCAGGCGCTCTCCGGAGACAACCCTCTCCTTCCACTGGACTCCTGGCCACTCAGGCGTGGTCGGTAACGAAGCGGCGGACGTAGTGGCACGGCTGTTCAGCCGCTCGCCCCGTCCTGACCACCTGTCTACCCTCAAGCTAGGCCCCCTACCCGAACTCCCGGTTAGTCATTCGAGAAACAAGGCGTCTGTTCGCTCCAAGGTCTGGAGGCAGTCTAGGTGGTCTGAGAGGCTTCCCCACCTAGCTGCCGGGCGCTTCGGACTCTCACTTGGCCCTTCCCAGTTCGCGAGAATCACTCGGACCATCATCGACTGGAAAATGTCTGATCGGCGCCGAGTAATGGAATTCATCACGGGTCATTCCCCTACTCGGTCCTTCATAGGCCACCTGCGCCCTGGCATGCCTACCGGGTGTCGACACTGCAAGGGTGCACGCGAGACGCTGGTACACTTCCTGAGCTGTCCGTCCCCTCGGCTTGAGTCTATCCGCCTCCGTATATGGGGCACGCACTACCCTGGTGGAGTGGACCCTGATTGGCAGACCGCTCTCGACTACAGGTTCGCCAAATCTCTCCTAGCCGGATGCCGGTCTGATTTACTGTCTCTTCGCTCTTTCCTGCGGAGAGTAGTCCCCTCGTGGGACAGCTACGGCTATACCACCCGAAGTACTCCCCATGGCAACGGTATGTGACTGGGGCCCCTGCGGACCCTTGAAACTAATCTGCATCCTCTCCCAACGGCGTGCGCACTCTTCTATCTTCTCTGTGAGGGGCGGCTTGGCGCATAGCGAATCCTTGCACTTGCACTACAAGATACCCCTCCCTCCTCGTCCACGATCGACCGCAACACTAGCGATCGGGCCGGGAACTGGGATGGGGGGGTTAGCTCGGATTAGTTCGCTTCTTTACGGGGCTCGTGGGGGACACTTTTCGCGCTGGTGGTGGTCGTGGTGATCGTGGTGGTACCGTGGTCGTGGTGGTACTCGTGGTGCCTGTGGTCGGCCGCGGCCTTGGAAGCCGCCCTGATGATGATGAATACCATTGTGTACCATGTCTTGTACTATGTCTCGTTTTTGTTATTTAAAAAAAATGGGAAAAACTTATGGGGTGGAACGACAGCATACGAAGTGAGCACCAACCTCCTTCGGGAACGCCCTCGGGCGGGGGGAAACACGGCTATACTGCCGAAAGTGTGCGGTGCACGCCGTTCCCCCGAATCAACAACAACAACAACCACGACGACCAGCACTACCACGACGACCAGCACGACCACGACGACTAGCACGACCACGACGACTAGCACGACTACGACGACTAGCACGACCACGACGACTAGCACTACTACCACGACTAGTACGACCACGACGACTAGCACGACCACGACGACTAGCACGACCACGACGACTAGCACTACGACCACGACTAGCACTACCCCTACCACGACTACGACCAGTACAACAACGACCAGTACAACAACGACCACTGGGAGTGGGAACTGTATCGTCGCTGATGCTTTCTGCGATACCATCAAACCCCATTCCTACTGTATGCACTGGCAGTCTCCCAGCATTTGCCATGGAACGAACGTCCAATGCTCGTGTAGTGGACAAACCATTTCTACCTCGACTACGAGATCAACAACAACTTCCTCGGGCGCCACGACTACTGTTAGATCTACAACCGTTACAAGAGCAACCACAAAGTCAATCAGCTCATCAACTTCGACTGTTAGTGGCCCACCATGTGCATCCGGTGATGCTTATTGTGACTCAATGATCCCTGGCTCTTATTGCATGTATTGGAGTTGTAACGGTGGTTCCCAATCCCTATCCGCCGAGCCCCTGACTTCACCCAACGCCGCCTCGGATACAGACGATGTCGTACTCATCGCAGGGTAACAAAGAACCCCTACGATAAAGCAATGATAAGTGCAATACGGATGAGATACAAAGACCACGAGTCGAGACAGTAGAATCATCATCGATCATCATCTCTTGCTATCTTGCATCTCCTCAACGCCAGCACCGATCATCACATCTTCGCCCCCTTTTTGCTCTCGTCACATCGAGGGCAAAACCATTCCGCCGCTTCAAGATCATCGTCAGTGACTTGAGCGCAGGCAGTGTGAAACCACCTGTGGCAAAGATCGCAGCCAATCATCCTACTAGCTTCACGGACGTCACCGCACAGGGGACATCGGCAAGACTCCCAGACTGGGAGTCCCAGTACTGGGTGTCTTCAGCAGATACCTCGTCGTCAATATCGGGAATTGTCGCCGAAGGATCACCGTAGAATTTGCATAGACGAGAACCATGAATCACCGAGGTTCTCGACGGATCAGAATCGACAGCTAGTTCATAACATTGCTGACCGACCTCCTTCAGAACTCTATACGGGCCACTCGCTTTAGTACCAAGCTTAGGCCCCATCTTCGCATGGTAGATGACCGCATAGTCGCCCGGCCGCAGACGAGTACCACGAGGCCCTAGCTTCTTAGCGAACGCCTCGGCGGATCGTTGCTTCTGTTGCAGCCAATGCTCCTCAAAGAGAATTAATTGCTCATCCCGTGCACGCGCACGTACACGAGCCTCCGCCTCGGCATCCTCACGACGTAAGGGAGGGAAAGATACCGGTAGACCACCACGACCCAGACTCAGCGCCTCGATCGCTCCGCCTATCGGGAGAGATGGTTCATAACCATAGATTAATTTATGAGAGCTGGAGTTCACCCTCAGCTGCGCCATCGCCGTCACCAGCTTCCAGGATACATTCGGGTGCGAACAGAGTACACTCCGCAGGGTACTACCCAGCTCCCGATGACGCCGTTCCCAGTACCCCCCACAAGACGGGGTAAATGGGGGTAAGCTCCGATGAACGATACCCAAAGCCAAACACATACTACTCACAGCGGAGCTCTTCACTAGATTGGCTCCACAATCACTCCACAGCTCAGACGGAAAGGCCCCAATTTCCCAGAATATCAGCTCCAGCTCCATACTGATAGTAGAGCTCCGAGCATTCGGAATCACCCTAAAAAAGGTATGGCCACTCAGCCTATCCGTCACTGTTAGTATGTGAGCCTTCTCTGGATCGAGCTCCCCGAGAGAAGAAGACTGCTGGGACTGCTTCTGCCGGCGGTCTTGCGGCCTCCTCAAAGGACCGAAAAGGTCGACCCCGACCACCTGGAAGACCCTACTGGGCATCTTCACCGCCCCCATCCGGACCTGAGCTCGCTGGCAAAAGTCCCTCGTAAGGGCACAATCGAGGCAGCCGCGGACAGCTTTCTTGGCCGCCGCCCGCACACCACAGGCGTACATCGACTGAAACATACTCGAGCAGGTCGAAGTGACACCTCCGTGACCACACTGCTCGTGGAAGACGACCGCGAACTCAGGCAACAGCGACTTCGGCACCAAGAGCTGACGCTTCGGGCCACACAAACCGTCCTCGTCCGCAGAGCCTGGGGGCCTTAGGCGGAACACCAACCCCGTGGGGTCCACCTCATAGCCGTACTGCAAGCCCGGCACCTCGACGAACCGTCCGCCACACGCCCTTTCGATGATACCCGAACAAGCCGGATCAGCGTGCTGGCAGAGAAGCATCCACTCCCGAAAGAGGCAGGCCCTGTCGGCAACCTCCCCATCATCGCCCCCTTGTCCGGCCCAGGCCCGAAAGACCCGCCGAGACAGAAGCCAATCTCGAAAAGAGGGGAGGGCCAGGCAACCTGCCGAGCCACCGAAGAGCCAGCAGTGGGAGTCTACCGCCCCGCACCCGACCGTCACAGCAACCTGCGACGCTTTCGGATTCGGAGGAATCACAGACGGGGCATAGGGGGAGTATTTCGTCAGAAGTGGCGCCCGTGACAGCAAATCAGCAATCCTATTATCAAGTCCTCTTATATGCGCGGTCTCGACACGTATTGGAGGCGACCGAGTCTCAAAGTCGTGAATACAATCACATACGATACCACGGAGCCTCAGAATCGCCTTCCGCTCGACCGACTTGCATGGTGGAGGATTCCACCGATCAACATTCCTCAAAGCGACTCGATTATCGGTGTACAGCTGGATGCGCTCGAGCTTGGGGAAACAATGGAGAGCTTCGTCCAGGCGCTGCAATGCCACGGCTAACGCGTGCAACTCGCGACGATTCGAATGCCACGCGTTGATACACATACTCTTGCTCTGCACCTTACCCTCGGCCGCCAGGATCGCCCCCTCGGGGGTTTTCCAGACCCAGCCGAAGCCGGACCCGGCCGCATCGCACTCCACTCGGACGGTTTTAACCTCCGAGTACAAAGCCAGTGCAGTGTCTTCCACCGTCGAGCACTCAGACCAGTAAAGCTTCGCCATCACGAGGTGCTTCTTCGCTTCCAGAGCCTCCTTCTCCCCGAGCGGGGAGTCCCAGGTCGGTGCGGTTCCGACCAGAGCACGTGCCACATCACAGTGAGCCCGGGACAGAGCCTCTCCCACACCCAATGAGACGGCGATGAACCTTCCTGCCTGACGGAAGATCGAGCGCTTCGAAGCGCCCCGCGACCCGGTCGCGTCACTCTCACCCTTATCGGCCGCAGGCCGCAACAGAGACAGCTTTGACGTAGACCCGTCCCAGAGCCACCTGGCACCCAGCCACCTGACTGCGTCCTCGGGGCCGCCATCTCCCCAAGTCGAACGCTTCTCAGGAGGGCAGCAGAAATTAGTCAACCGCCATACCGTCAGGAGCAGGCTCTCCAAGGCCTCCACGTACTCTTCCTCGCCGACGAGCAGGAAGTCGTCCATAACCATGATGCAAGCCGGGATGTCCTCCTCTGCCACCCCCGGATGGAGGATGCGAAAGGCGGACAAAGCTGCTAGCAGCAGAATCCTCTGAGAGCTGGTAAGAATGAGAGGGCCACAGGCGAGGCCGAACGCAAGCCGCCGACACTCCAGAGCGGTCTTTCCGATCCGAAGCTTGATACTGGTCTGCAGACCGTCCGCACCACTACACTCCACCGATATGCAGTAGAACGCCTTCGATAAATCGAACTGACGGACCACACTGTGGCGCCTCAGTGCTCCACGGAGCCTCATGACCGCATCCCTAGTACCCAACTGCTCGGCCGACACTCGCGGGCTCTGGGCATTCGTCGATCGAAGGTCGACGACAGGCCGGATGGTCGTGGTTTTGCTAGAATCTTGACGGACGGGAAAGATGATGCCCGCGCCGGGTTCTCCCCCTGGGAGATCTTGCCCATCACAGACTTCCCACCACTTCTTCTCGAGATAGAAGTCGCAGTGCTCCCGGAACTCCGCGCGCTCTGCTGGCGAGAGCTGCTCTATCAAACGGCTACTATTCCACGTCCGTCCCGTCGGTGTCTCGGCCGGCTTCAACTTCCACGACGCCACGAACCTGTATTGCTGCAGCTCATCATCCCAGTCTCCGCTATCGGGGGCCTCCACGAGCTTAAGCTCGTACCCGTCAGCAACTTTAAGTCCGCCTATGCCGACCACGCCGTCCAGAAGCTCGCTAAGGATTTCCTTCTCGGCCTCCGGGTCCGCGCGCGACAGTCCCTTGCGGCCTTCAGCTGCTACCGTTCTCGCGGCCTTCGCATGATGGCCTTCCGCGGCCTTCAGCACAGCCTCCACTCTTCTCTCGAGCACATCACGACATCTGCGCTCCTCGAACTTATTCCTTGACCCCGCCGACTCGGCTTCCGGGTCATCTTGGACGTAGAGCTCGCCGTTCGTGTGGCAGCACTCAATCGAGATCGAAGCACAGTCCGGGTCGGTGTCGGGAACTGGGGTGATTTCGGGGACCGTCGGAAGGCTTATACCCTTGCCCTCGTGAAAGACCTTCCTGAGGTGATCACGTTCAGCCTGAGGAGACTGGGCGAATGTCAACTCCGCCCCCAGAAGACTGAGTCCTCGTCGACCAACAATCATCCTCCCGAGGGAACGAACGATCAAACACGGGAGATAAGCCTGCGCCCCGTTGATCTCAGCCGCGACGACCACCTCGCCGATAACGAGCTCCTCGCGATTGTCGGCGTACCTAACCTTTAATTTGCACCCCGTTATCGACCCCGACTGCGAGCCCGTCCTGCGTGAGCTTCCGAGCGAGAGGAAGATCAATCAGCGAGACGCGAGAACCCGTGTCCAGCAGAGCTTCACAGGTGATTTCGCCGAACTTGACCGACAGTGATGGCATAGAGTCCTCCTCCCCCAACGCCAGAGACGTCGAAGAGCCGCCCCCCTGCCCCGCGGCACCCAGATCAGCAGACAGGCAGGCCACCGCCTCCACAGCGAACGTCGAGGTCTTGACAGTCATCTTGCCCCCGTCCGACTGCTCACCGGACCTAGGTCCTTCCGCGGACTGGTGACCTCCAGGGCTACACCTGGCTTCCTGCCCTTCTGCGATGCCGCTGCCCGATTGGGTTTCATCTCCAGCTGCCGCCCCCTTGGGAGGTGTGGGTGGCTGGGTGGTGCTCGCGGCACCCTTCTTGCGCCATGGGCAATCCGCACGTTTGTGTCCCGGCTTTTGGCACGCAAAACACTTTCCCCGGAACTGCGAACGAGATTGCCCTTCCGAAGTGCTCCGTGCCCCCGCCGCACAAACTTCCGTGCTGCCCGTCACCGGCATGCCGGCAAATTGCTCCATAGAGATGACCCACTCTTCCCACTCGGTCAATGCTGCGCTGTCTTCCACTGCATTCGACGATAGCGGATTCGGTACCGTAATGTACGAAAGGCGCTTCGTCAATGCATCTCTCAGCCCCGCTCTCGCCAGAGTGATCCAATACTCATCCTTCTGAACGATCCCCGCTGTCTCACAGCGAGACTTGAAGTCACCCACTCTCCCGAGATAAGCCAGAGTTTGTTCAGAAGGTCGCTGTGCCATTTGTAAGTATTCATGTTGCAACTGTTCTAATTCTCTCGACCGTCCAAATCGGCGATCAAGACTATTCCATACGAATGATACTGCTACTCGATACGAGTCCCTGCTCAAGCGGTTCTCGAGTAATCTCCCTCGTGCCTTCTTAATCTGCATCCACAGCCTCTCATCCGTGTGCAAGTGCAGCCAGTAGAACTCGTGGATGGCCGTCCACCCTCGAGTCTCCGCGATGTCGCTATAAAAGGCCTTAAATGCGCCAAGAGTCTCGACGCCCCCCACCCTTATGGGGCCATTCGGAGGAGCCTTCGCACTGGCCACAGCTTTACGGATCTTCTCGAGCGCGTTCTCCGTCAATGGAGGCCCATCACCAGCAGTGGTCGCTGGCGAAATTCCCTTCGTTGAATTGGATGGCGCCAATGTGACGGTGAAGGGAGCCTGGGGTGCCGGATGCGAGACCTGCGGGGCCTGGGTTGGCGCCGCCGACTCGACAACGATCCGGGGAGTCGCCGCAACGCAGGGCGACGTCTCGGTCTTGCGCTCCTCTTCCCGAGCGGCACACTCTCGAGAACGGATAACTAGGGCAGCTACATATCGATCCAAGAAGCTCGATGGCATGCTAACCGCAAACACCGAGTATTGATCCGTCCAGAGAACTGTTCTAAGACGCTTCCTCTCCGCCCGCTCATTTCGGGTCGCCCCGATCCGCGAACGGACAACCGAGGTTAAATAAGTCTTCAGATCTCGGACCCTTTCCTGGATCTTCTGGCAGGCATCCAACTCTCCTACGGCGTCGCCGATGTCGATGTCCTGCTCCCAAAGTCCCTCATCAATTAATTTGCTTATCCTGTCCTCGAGATGCCCTCTCTCTTCCGGTCCATCCATCCCACCAAGAGCCTCCCGTAAAATCTCTTCGAGATCACTCAGGGCCGAGGCCGGCAGATTGGGCGTTCGGCAAGCCTTGGCAATAGCCGAACCCACCGAGATCGCCAGTTGTAACGGTGGTTCCCAATCCCTATCCGCCGAGCCCCTGACTTCACCCAACGCCGCCTTGGCAATAGCCGAACCCACCGAGATCGCCAGTTGTAACGGTGGTTCCCAATCCCTATCCGCCGAGCCCCTGACTTCACCCAACGCCGCCTCGGATACAGACGATGTCGTACTCATCGCAGGGTAACAAAGAACCCCTACGATAAAGCAATGATAAGTGCAATACGGATGAGATACAAAGACCACGAGTCGAGACAGTAGAATCATCATCGATCATCATCTCTTGCTATCTTGCATCTCCTCAACGCCAGCACCGATCATCACAGGTGAAATGCAGAAACCTAAGGAGAAAGTATATTTTCTAAGGAAGAAATCTCGCTCGCCCGAAAATACGCCGGCGCGCCGTGCGGCACGCGCGCGTACAAGACAGCGACTAAAGGTTACTTCGGCTGGTAGGCGTTAAAAAAGAAAACCAAGACCTAGTGGAGTACAGACCGTAACCCCCGTGAACCCGAAACCCGACTCAGGTCGCCCTTCGGGCGACCATCACCAAAAACCCGAAGGCTGCGGTGTGTAAGAGGTGATAGTTACGCGCGGGAAGCGTCCTTAAGAAGATGCAAAATCTCCTTAGAAAAGTGCAAAGCCTCCTTAGAAAAGTGCAAAGTCTCCTTAGAAAAATGTCGAGGGCGAGCGAGATTTCTTCCTTAGAAAATATACTTTCTCCTTAGGAAAAAGATTTTAATCGATCATCACAGGAGTAATCCCCCCTCTTGCCACGGGTCGGGGCACAGAAGAATGAACGGTCGTCAGCTCTACCCGTTGACCTCTTGCACATGTTAACAGCTGTTTTCTCAAGATAACCTCATGTTTACTTTAACTCGTTAAGTGTATCCTCGTATTCACCAACACGCTTCTCTTTACCTCGGCTATTTACGAAACCCCATCCTCACTAATGGGCAGTTGATCGCTTTGTGAGCCCTCGGGGTTTGCTGCACTTTATAAGAACAACAACACTGCTCAGTTCAATCAGTATGTTTACTTCGCCACTTTTGGCCTAAAGTAGATTGTTATGTTAACTATTTTATTGGCTTTGCGTTGGATGGAACAGCAGAGTTGTCGAGTGATAGTGTGATACCCTTGCCTTTACGCTATAACTTGGTATTGTAATACGACTGAGAACGACACATAATAAATTCTCATTGAGAATATCAGCTCGAGCAAGGCTGCGAGTAATGAGTGTATTCGGTCATCATATCGTCTTTAAGACTTGAAGAAGTTCGGTCGAACTTAAAGTTTATGTCCAAGTGGGTTGAAAGCGGCATTTTCTTCCGCACCGAAGCTGGGGCTGTGATAGAGATAACCGGGAGGAAAAGACACACGTAGAACATCATTAGAACCCCCCCCCAACTGATTCAAACATGATGCGTCCCATATGAATGACTAGCTCCAGGCGAGCACTGTCTCAAGTTTGCGGGTGGCGCAGTGAACCGAGTCAAGAATGTACGGAAAGACCGCAGAATGCTATGCTATTATTGGCCATTAAAGTGGCTCCAAACACGTGATCCAGATCTGGGCTGCATCGTCCAGCGCAGCACCCTGCAGTTGTTAGCGAACGATACGCTATGTTGTTGCGTGAGCGTATCTCTACAGATGGCGAAAGAACTTCGAAATGAGCAACGGTTGGAGAGCTTTGGAAGATATTGCTGCATCACTGTCCATTTTCCAACTCCCGTCAGCGTGCATCGTGTCTGTCTCGGGTGAACGAAGGCTATCGTTGAGCTCAAGTTTTGAGAATAATCTTCGTTAGTCGACTCCATCAAGCCTTTACTCTTACGACATAGTACTCAGTGGAGCGCTAATTGAACGGGCAAATCACTAACAGCTCGATTGTAGTTGAGAAAAAATAACCAAAATACTGGTCTCCACTAGCACTCGTGCCCGACGGCTTTCATGTCCCTGTAAAAGCATTGAACCCCTCATCTCCATGGTTATTCAATCGCTGGAGGTTTCACATGGTGCGCATTCTATTGTGCGCTTTTGCGTTGAGGAAATACAAGAAGTTGCTAGAGCGCAAGATTTCGTACGGGTTTGCCGCGGTCGACGCCAGCACATTTCTGAACCTGAATGACCGGTAAATACGATCTTGGAGACTATCAAGTCCCCAAGCACGGCCCGAGGGGAAAAGTCAAAGGAGGTACCGAACAACTGCATCAGCGTTTACAAAATAACACGTCCACGATACAATCACTCCGTGCTCTCCTTATATGGGCTTGATGGTGGATCAGGTGCGATGCCGAAGGACAGCGGCCAGGTTACGTCCCGTATTGGGCAAATCAAGAAGTTAGCGGGGAGCACACCTGGGCCGGGGAAATACATAAAGTCATTACTACTGCTATTGGAGTAGCGATTTCCATCGACAACCTCAGACAC
The DNA here is from genome assembly GCA_013115135.1 of Perkinsus olseni. Lineage (NCBI taxonomy): Eukaryota > Perkinsozoa > Perkinsida > Perkinsidae > Perkinsus > Perkinsus olseni. The sequence continues at coordinate 36,848 of JABANP010000285.1, read as the reverse complement.
GCGCCGTGGCCGCAGTATCCACCCGGGGAAGAGTTTGCCCCCGGCAGCAAGGGGTACAGGTTCGACAAGGACAGTCGTGATAAAGGTGAGGGGCCTCAACAAGAAGCCGTTGGAAATCTGGGAGTAGGTGGAATCATACGGACGGACAAGGGATCGGCAACACCCGCTCCAGGACGTTACGACGTGACCAAAGTCAGCCAAGTGAAGCCAAGGTGAGCAAAGATACGTATCAGTGGATATTCTACTAGTGTGCTGTAGATGTGTGGGCGGACCGTTGAGCAAAAAAGCAAAGAAATCTTTCTTGGACAAGGCCATTGCCGTCGGGGGGTCGCTTCCGGGACCGAACAAGTAGGTTCCCGTCTCGCGGTGTGCTCGGTGCTAGCGGATGACTCAGATACAATATAACGGCACTGCGAACCGGAAAGGTTCATTTACCAGCTCCACTCATGACCACGAAGAAGTCGGAGACCAAAGGTCCAGTGAAAAAGACTCAAGTGGGGATTGAACCAGGGACCTATTGGCCGCTACCTTCTTCGCGACGCAGGTACCTGGCCCAGGACATTACGACACCTCTAAAGGAGATTCACTCACGATGGCGGCAGAGCCACGCCCAGTTTGGGCGAGAGGCAAAATAAGGACCATCACTGATAAGTCCGAATGAGTCTGTCACCTCATGAAAGGCCGAATCAAGGTTCACCCCAATACCTCTTGAACGGAAATGCGATGAGCCCGTTCTGTGCGAGCGTACTTGAGTCACTGCGGTATATTCTTGAAACTATTTCGTGTCGCTATCGTCTAGTGGTTAGGACGTCACGTTGTGGCCGTGACAACCCCGGTTCAAATCCGGGTAGTGACTATTGTCGAATGGCCATTCCTGTCCTTCAGGGCTTCTGCCAAAAACCCGGGTCCAGGACAGTACCGGAGTATAGCACTAGAAAAAATCTCTCGGGGGACTAAATGGAATCAAGTGAGTCATGACGAGCCCTCTTGGTAGTCTAATGCTACTCTCTTAAGGTTCATGGCTACGGTAGAAACGCACTACACGGTGTTTTTTAAGCCTTCCTCGCGTCCATGACACGATCGTTCAAGTATTATCGGTTGTGTAGTTCATTCATGTGTCGCGTTCAGATTGGCACTACTGTATTACGTCGAGAGGTGTCGGGATGGTGCCGCTATTAGACTGTGTCAGCTTTTGGTGACTGATAAAATAACAGCCGGTGATCTCGGAGAAACGTTAGTGTATACGTTGTTGGTATGGAACAGTATTAGAAATCGAAATCATCATCGTCATCATCTTCCTTACACTCTCTCAATGCGGCTATGATGGCCTTGCCCTGAGGTTGCTTATCACTGGGAAGCTTCGGGAGGACGAGGGATTGAACCTAGCAAGGCACGGGCTGAGCGGACTATTAGCCAGGACGATCGATGTAGGACGGAGAAAAAATTTTTCGTTCTCAACACCTCCTCCGACGAACAGGCCACTCAAAAGAGACAAACCGCGCGGAAATTAACCCACCATCATCTCCAGCCCTTCCTCGTAGATCGCTGTACTTGCCGACACACTCGAACATCCGGGCAGTCTCATCTCCCCGACGGTCAATCAGCTCGAGGATGAGCTCCCGAATCAGCACGTCTATTTTCGCCCGAGCCTCGGCCGTCTCCGCCTGGGTGAAGTCCAAAAACCTCAGAATCGTCAGATCCGCAACTCCCTCGGCTATCAGGAAAGCAGCAATCTTGGCCAATATACCGACTCTCTTCACTGGATAGGTATGACACTGTTGCAGTAGCTTAGTCAAGGCGTTCCTAAGGCCATGGGAATACCTCGATCCCCAAGTCCCTGGCAGTTCCGTAAGGGCCTTCGCCACCCGACAGTAGTATCGATTGAAGGCGCTCTCATGGATGGCGCAATGGAGCAGAACGACGGCGACTTGAGGGACTAGCTTGGGCCGGGAACCGATGACTTGACCGATACGGAAGACTGCGTGCTTGTAGTCCTCCGCTCCCATAAGGGCGATGAAAATGGACTTCCGCAGATCGGTATTCATCTTCATTTTCGCTGCCAACTCCAACAGTCTGTCTGTATCGCTGTCTTCAACCTTGGATACGCTGCTGACCTTCACCCCTCGAGAGGCGCTCGCACCGCGCCACCACGGGAGTATCTTTCAATCGCTCAACTTGCTCGAGGTCGAAGATATTCACAGGAACTTGCAGTAAAGAATCTTCTGGCGTGCCTCGACCTCTCAAGAGACTCGACGACTTCAACCATCCGAAGTTTGCTTCGAAATGGGACAACGCCGTGAAGTTGACTTTATTATTCTTCAGATTCTCAAGCTCACCCAGCAGGAATTGATATTTTCCGCTGGGCTCGCCAGTCACCGCAGAGTCGTCCGTCAAGACGTCCAGAATTTCCGAGAAATCCTGGAGGTTGTCTTTTCGCAATTTCCTCCCAGCAAATCTCAATACCACCAGCACGAGATCGAGCCGATGCATATCATTGGGCGTGAAGATGAAGCGAATCAAGTCGATGACAACATTCGGGCTGACCGCGCCGAAAGTGAAGACCAAGGCGATGACCTTGCAACAGTTGCTGACCTGGGCCTTGATAGACCCCGATGTTTCGTCCGAAACAGCTGGAAGATTCTCCCTCACGAAGGCTCCGATGAGCTCCATAACCCTCGCTAGGGGGCGACCTCCAGAGATCATCGTGATAGCCACCATATGAGCGCAGTATGTGCCGAGGAGGGTGAGGGAAATGTTAGGGTTGCCGATCGCACTGCCGACGAACTCGCGGGCGTAGCCATCCACGATGCTCTGATCGTCATCGCCGAGCAAGGCGACGATCTCCGCAGTGATCAGCTCGATGTTGCCCTCGCTCAGCTTGTTCACGAGACCCCGGATTTTGCTCAGTTTCTGGGCGCGCTCTTCTTCAGCCGTCGTTGACTTCTTAGCTCGAAGATGAGGTGGTACATACGCTCCTGTCTTCTTTGGCTCAGTGGTGGTCTCTTCATGACCTGAATATTCCTGAAGCGACTGCCGAAGGACTGGTATTGCCTTACGCTGCTCCTCGAAAGTTTGGTCCTCCTTGTGGGGTTCGGGTTTTCCCTTCAACTCTTTCTTTCTGTCCTTGACAGCGTCTTCGATGCCGTCGAGTGCCGTGAAAAGGTCGGCATCGAGGCCGTCCTCCTCAAGCTCATCCATCACTTTCTGGCGATTCTCTGAGGAGCAATAAAAAGGGCTGTGCCGAGAATTGAACTCGGGACCTCTCGCCACCCAAGCGCCATTGTTTGTGCTAGACCACCGAGACGGGAAAGAGACAATAAAAAAACCACCAAGGCACTTTAGAAGGCGATTTTTTCTACATGAAATGGAGTGCGGAGTCCTCTATTTCATTATAATTTCGGTTTTCTTGAAGGTGCCCTGGATGCCCAGAAATTGAGTTTTATCGTTGGCTAGGCCACCGCTAGACCAGCCTTTAGACCAAATGTAAGCTTTTCTTCGTTCCTTTACCAGGTTTTTCAATTCTCTCGGTAGAATCAAATAGCCGGGTGTTAGACTCATTTCATTCTTGTTTTTGGAAGACTTTGATCATGTGAAAAGAGTCTGAAAGGTGCTGGCTTTTGCGGACATGTGCGACGCCGTGACGCGTGCCGCGACGCGCCACGGGCGAGCGAGCGTGACTACCGCGGCGGTAGTACCGCCCTACTAGCAGTGCCTTTGGTTGGCATTCCAGCACAATTCCGGTTCAGTTAGTTGATAAGAACTTTCCCCGACCAAAATGCCGGGTAGGGGGAGACCATCTAAAGCTCAGCGTGCTGCGGGAGAACGAGAAACTCTCCAAGTCCAATGAGACCCTTTTATGATAGCCATTCAAACAAGTCAAGCGTCGAATGCGGGCACCAGCGCAGATGAGGAACGGACTAATGCCTTCTCTTTAGAAATGCTGGTCGGAACCCTGAGACCTATTATCAGGAACGAATTCCAAGAAACAAGACAAGAAAAAACGAGACCCCAAACAATCGGCCCCTAGCCAACCAGCTTTGTCTACAACCCCTTGCTCGGAAGAATGGGATTACGCTCGATGCAATAAGTGGCGTTTGGGTTTCGGAAGAGAAGCGGATTGGACTGTTCTATTTGGACATATGAGCGGTTCTACGACGAGCTTCCACGCAAGGTCGGGGAATTTTTCATTGTCAGCCGAGTGGCACCGCGATCACCTCAGTGCACAGAAGAGCCCCTTGAAATTCTTCTGCTTTACAATGGTGGCAGGGCTGGGAGCTAAATGATATTATCATTATCATTATGATAACAAATGACTCGGTAGAGAAGGAGGTTTACCTCCTCTAACAGAGCGCTGAACTTCACGATGAGAGATCGGTAGGTACAGAAGTTCTAACTACTCACCATGATAGGCTGGCTGACAGCCGGGAGGTGGAGGAACTTACAAGGACGAGATTTGTAGTGGATCCTAGCCCGCGTTAAATGACCATTCCTCATCCGTGAAGAGACCGAAAGACTCTATTTCAATCACCCATAAGACAGGTGTTCTAACAAAAAGTGGCTTCTTAACTTATTTTTTTATTTTTTTTCGCGCCTCCGGCGCGAATATCACACTATATCGCGCAGCTCTCTCGCACCCTAAGCGAGAATCATACCACTAGACCACACAGCCACGAAAAACACACCCAATACTCCCTACTATCTATGCCCAACTTGTGCTCCCAATAGTCGACCTCCTCATCCGCGGAATCTTCCGATTCCTCCTCGTCATCTAAAAAACTACGAATTCGGTATCCCACAAAATCCACCCTCGCCAACCTTCGGCGTCTTCACCGTCCTCCTGCGGGCCTAAGAACCAAACAATCGCCACCGAAAATAGTCTTCAGCGATCTCATCACCATCGGGTTGTTCAGAGAATCAATTCTGAGTTTCGGAATCCATAGTGGAATCGCATTTGAGGGGTGAAAGTCGATTCCAGAATCGATTCTGAATCTCAGAATGAGTTCTCTGAACAACCCGCATGATTCGCAAAAACTCCCAACACGCCCGAGCGTTTAATCATCGGCCCGAGTGACACGGATTCTCGGCATGGACGAAATCTTGGCGGTCAAGACGAAGCTGCTCACCTTTTCCTTGCTCGCCGGCAAGATCTTTCTTCCGCTCCTTCACGGCATCATCGATTGCATCGAGGGACGTGAAGAAGTCCTCATCCCAGCCATCCTTAATGAACTCTTGTTTCACTTTATCGGAGTTCTCTGATTTGCGAAAAAGTTGGTATAGAGTCGCAGGCACACACAACAGTACCGCCGTTGATGCCTAATTTATCCTCCCAGTATTTCACTTCTCGATCGACATCCAACTGCTGCTCCTCATCGTCGGACTCTCCCCGCTCTGAAGACAGGCAATTCTTCCTCTGCTTGCTCGACCATGCCTCATACGATTCTCCGCTTTTGTCTAGGCGTGTTGGAGCGTCCGCCTCCACCGTTCAATAATGGCGAAGCAATGCCCAACAATCTGCCTTTCCCATGGAATATAAACGGCCTGTATACTTGCGTTGTCCGCTGAGTTTTTTAGACAATTCTCGCTATAATTATAAACGTCAACGAACGAATACAAACGGACCGCCCCGCCCGTCCCAGCCCACAGTAATGATTACTACCCTCATTAATTTTCCTTTTTTTATTTCCACCAACTTGGTGGTGTCGTCCTCTTTTCAAGCTCCTCCTCGGCGCCATTGGACAAGAGAAGAGTAAACGGAACTGCAGACGCGAGGCGCTCCGGCTGGAATGATGACCAAAAAGTCTGGGAGATTCCGAGACAGCATCATGCAAGTAACGCAGCTCCAGTTGATGTCGAGTGGAAAATGATTATCTTTGAATGAATTTATTATTCATGAAAGACACGCAGTGAAGGAGGTACCTCTCCTGACGCCTCGGCTTCGATACAGTAGAGCCAGAACGACAGTACTCGAATTTTCGACGGGTACTTTCGGTCCGTCAAAGCTGTAATCGACCTCTACGATGCCTCATCCACTGCCGTTTGCAGTGAAGTGGGAGCTCTAGGATTATCGAGATTATCTGGGAATATGTCACTGGTTGAAGTTTGACGAGTAAACGAATTCGCCGCCGTCGTTTGCCCCTCCTGAGGAAGGGAGCATTGCCGCTGTTGATGGTAATCAGGACGATGAAGGTATCTTGTGACTCTGTCTCTGTGCCTGTGAGCAACCTATGATGCGTCGCCCCCGGTCCCACCCACTCGGCCATGATTTGACAAAGTCTCCGCATGCGCGGGATAAACACGACAGATGACCGCGATGGTCAATCTCGTGATGCAATCGTTAACGCAAAGCAACCATCTCATCAATCACTCCGTTGTGGCGCGGCGAAGAAAGATGTCGCAAGTGACCTTAAATCAAAGTTGGAGGAGAACTTAGCGCTGACGCTTCTATTATTAAGAACAGTGATTGCGGTGTCGAGTCTGCCTGACCTTTTCCGCATCTTACCCCCTCCGATCTAAGATACCCATTACTACCTTCTCGCTCGTTCTGTGAGATGACGACACCGAATTCTTGTAGATATTATCTCCACGAGGGGTATCTTTGTTCTCCACAATATGCTAGCATCATCCTGAGGAAGATACTCCCTCTTGCAGCACCAGGCCGGAGCCTTCCGCCATCTATGATGACGAGGAAATTTACAACCTGGGTCCTACTCAAGTCCCCCCGCCGAGCGAGGCAGCCTCGGCAAACTGTCCTCGACGAGGCTTGATCATCCGAGCTGAGGGTCATTTTACCGACGAAAAGCGGAAAACCTGCCCTTATTCGGAAGTTGGATAAATTTCCTGGAAAATTTACCCGACTGCTTCAATGGGTGATGAATCAAAGGATTTTCGCTCCGGCTCGGGACCTGGACGATCATCCTCGGAACCCGGGAAGCAAGGAGTGACGCCTGAAGCAAATTGCACGCGAATTACGAAAAGAGTGGTAGCAAGAGTTGCACGCATGCACAAGGATGTCCCTGAGCGCACTTTGTTAATTAAACGGCATAGTTGTTAATGATATGACGTCTGATGATTTAATTGGTCGAAGAGTGGTACTTCATCCGTCTAATGAGAAGGGTACTGTAAGATGGGTTGGTAATTTACCAAATCAACGACAACAGCGTATCGGGTAGGACAAGAACGACGATGACGATGGGTGATGGTCTGATTGAAGCGATTGGCTGCTCAGGATCGAATTGGATGAAGTCGATCCCGATCGTCATGATGGTACATTTGATGGTATTAAATATTTCGACACGCGTCGGCCAAAATGTGGTACCTTCGCCAAAGTGAAAGAATGTAAGGATTTATTGATCGATTAATAGGGTAAAATAATTCATTTCTAGGTTAATTTCGGCAAGGACCTTCGGCAATGCCTCCGAGAGAAATATCAAACTTCGGTTGAATACGAAGATAGTTGGATGGTCGGCGAGGAGGACGTCAAACGCAAACTGGTAATACGTCAGGACGGCCGACAACTCGAGGGGAATATCTCAGAATTTCACCACCGACAATTTCGCTCATTTGTAGTTTTCAGGCGGAAGTGGACAAACTTGAATATGTTGGGTTGGAGGGAAGCGAATTGGCAACTGTGGGGACGCTTGAATTGAGTGAGAAAGCAGCAGTTGAATTATCGACATTCCCAACCTCAGATGAACTCACCGATATGTTAACTCGAGTCCGCGAATTGAATTTAAAAGATTCTCTTCTACACGACTGGCATGAAGTCGATCTTCTCCTCGCTGCTTTGCCGAACCTCGAGAACTTATCCCTCGCCGGAAATCGATTCAACAAATTTCCAGAAGTGAAGGGCGAAAGAGAATTTTGTGGATGTCCGAAGTTGAAGAGTTTGGATATCTCTTCGACTTTAATACCGTGGAGTAAAGCGACAAGTTACTGTCTATTGGGACTTGACAATTTACAATTCATCAATCTATCAGCGAACGACTATGACCGTACAGTGGGAGGGGCTCTACCACCCGCTTGCCTGACGACGGTCGTCATGATGGACAATCAGTTCGACGATATAAGCAGAGTTCTGCAACTTCTACCGACGACTGTTGAGAAGTTAGTTCTCTGCGGCAACAAACTCGGCGATGAACTCCCCTCATCCACGCCTGATAATTCCGCGATAAGAGAATTGTCAATCTCACGGAACGATATCAAAGATTGGCGCTGGATTGGCGAGTTAGCGAAGGCCTTACCGAAGTTGATGTCATTGCGTATCACGGACAATCCAATTTACGACGAGTAAGTCCATCACTGTTGGCTTGAAGTGGCGATCTGATTCATTGAAGTTACGTGGAAGTGAAGTGTGATGGCTCGGTCGATGGAGCAACTTCTGACGGCCCAGTTGGATCGGCCGCCGATCGGTCACGTCAGGTGAGATATTCGAACGGGATGAGATTGTCGGGTTGATCGTTTCGCGATTACGTACTGAACTTCTCTCGGGAGATTGTAGTATAGCTTGGTATAACTGCGGCCTCTGGATGCTTACTGAGGGCTTTCAAGTGAGGCGGGAGCACTCGATAAAGCAGCGTGTCGGTGGGTTTGAATAAGCCTTCTGCCGGAGTTGAACCGACGACCTCCCGCTTACTAAGCGGGTGCTCTACCAACTAAGCTAAGAAGGCTGTTGAGGGTTATGCCCATCTCGCATCATGTATGTAGTTACTAATATCATTATTCACTGATCTCGAGGAACTGAATGGCTCATCAATTACGAACAAGCAGCGTATCGCTGCCGAACGGTGAGGTTCTTCATTTGGACAACTGTTGATTTTGATGGGTTGCCAGCGGCCCATCAGGTACGTATTACACCGTCATCTCTCATGCGATGATTATTCAATCTCCGAGGCTGACGCATCAACAGGAGGAAGACTCATCCAACGGCTGAAAGCGATTCATCCTTACATAGTGGAAGGGAATTCTAACCAAATCGGACAGGCGGGGCCGACCCGGGATAATAACATCGGAAGAACTCTGCGTAGCAACCGCCAGGCCTCTGAACTGAGCTTCGAAATGACGATTCAATTCAGGTATGTTGAAGATCTTCCCACTCGACGGTAGACAACCAATCAACGTTCGGGTTCCTCCTAGTATGAATATTGCCGATCTCAGGTTCGATCCAGGACTCTCCTTATTCATTCATACTCGTCATTCTTCTCAGACTCTTAGTGTATAAGAGAACTCGTTGGCCATTGGATTTGGATAACCTGGCCCTGCAGTTTGACGATGATGTTCATGATTTGCCATCATCTAGTACGCCGGTGGGTCGGCTCCTCTATTTCATAATTTTATCAGATAATCTTATCACCCCTTCTCGATGACTCCAAGGACATATCCAACATCATCCCCGATGGAGCTAATTCGACGTCCGTTCGACCTGTCGTGTGGGAAGCATCAGCCGGCTAATTGATTCGATCGTGTTTTCACTTCCCCTTCGTTGTGTTGCGAGTCGTATACTCCTCCGCAAATGACAGTGAACTGTTGGAATCTCGTATCAGACCCTTCGCTCAGATTTCGTCCCTGATGACGACCTCCCAACACATCCTCGGGGCTCTGGGTGCGGCCGTCGGTATGGGCCTGTCCCTCGCCCCTCTACCAACCATGATCGATATCATCAATAATAAATCAATCGGTGATTACACTGCCATGCCCTACACAGTCACTCTCATACAGAATCTAGTTTGGGTGCTCTACGGTCGTGTAACCCCCAATCGCGAAGACATCGTCATCGCCAATGCCCTCAGCGCCGTGGTCGAGCTTTCCTACTGCCTCATCTTCTGGTTCTACGCCCTCACCCACAAACGTCGCGAGCTGGCCTGGCTCTACGCTACAGCCACTGGCTTCCTTTTTCTCACCGTCATCGTGTGCAAAGCTGCCGATGCTGGAATCAGCGCCAGCACCTCACTGGGGACCATTGCGAGTGCATTGAACGCCCTCATGTAAGGTGTTTGCAAGACCCCTCTCCCGAGTCTCAACAACGCTCTTGGGATCGCATTCTACGCGTTAAATTCAGGAAGGTCTATTGAACACACACATTGCGTCTCCCTCAGGTACGGCTCACCTCTCGCCGTCATCGGTGTTGTACTGAGAACGCGTTCAATACGCTACATGCCTTTTTTACTGTCCTTCATGACACTCATGTGTTCCATAATATGGTTTGCCTGGTCGGTCGTCGCCCGAGACCTCTTCGTGTTGATTCCGAATATCCTAGGGCTCGGTCTCGGCCTAGCTCAAGTTGTCGTGTGGTGCTACTATCGTGTTTACGGTGACAACTTGGCCGAAGAGAACAGTGATGATGATGCCGGTGGGAACGACGATGTTGAACTGATTGAATGATATGACCACCAGTAGCAGTATAATTATTATCATTTATCATAATTCATCTTGTGTTCATACGGGCTTCTTCAGAGCAAGGGCAAGTGGATCCTGACTCAGTATTACTGAGTAGTCTCGAGTAGGTGATTCCTCGCTCCCGTCTTTCACAATCCCTGCCAAGTGATGATTGTTCTGAAGTATTATCAAGTGGTGCTCACCAGAACCATCCCCAACTGCTTCAACACAGCCCGGGCAATGTCAATAGTAAAGGAAACAATTAGGGAAAAACCTTCCCTCATCATCATACACTACCGAAATGACCTTACTCGCAACAAACTGGGAGCAAAGTACCATCATCTCGGCCTCGAGTACAAAAACGATCAATCAACTCATCAACACCTCTATTTCCTCAAGTGTTGTTTTTCTCCACCGCGACGCCCGAAAAGATGAAACTTGCCACTTTTTTCTTGCGGTGTCTTCTCATCAGCTAGCAACGACGTCGTCATCGGCGCTTGCTTGAACTCGCAGTCAAGGTCCGTCACGACAGAGCCTCTGGCACTACTATCCGCTCTAGTCGTCATTGGCGATACCTAAATTCATACCGTAACTTCCACAACTCCTATCCAGCTGCGTCCAGAAACAACAACACAATGAAGATTACCTCAGCGGAGCCCCTAGACTGCTCAGGTCTGCTCTGATGCGAGTGCTTGATCAACCTCGGATCTTCCGCGGAACCAGCCGAGCAACAAAACGCGGACTTCATTTTCGTCGACCAGGACTTCTTCTCGGCGTCGTTCTTGTTGTTGATGCTGGTACTCTCCTCCCGACTCGCCGTGTTGTTTTTGTCCTTTTTAAATAGATGAACCATACTGCAGGAGTCGCTGAGTGGTGGTTTGAAAAATAATACTACCTACTATCAACCCGGCAGGCCAGTTGAGGAAATGCAATATGAAGCAAGAGAGCAAGACATTTCGTATCGCGAGAGAAACGTTATTTGTGGTTTGCCACAACTCGCCATCGTTCACTCAGTCTTTCCTAGTCAACTTGTAAAGTCGGAGATTCCAATCGCCCTCCTCGGCAGCGGTGATGTCGTGCTCTTCCAGAATCTTGAACTGATGAAAAAAAAGATACTTCGCCTCGCTCAATGTAAATAGGGTATCTTTTCATATAGTGTCACGAGCTATTTCGTCTTTGTCAAGCACGAGAGAAAGATACTCAGCATGAGACCCAACCATCGTCACAGTGCAACAAAAGTCTGTCAAACTTCCTTTTGATTTTTCACTCCAACAATTAAAGTCGAGCGGATGCCTCCAAAAGGAGTGCCATAAGTTACGAACATCTCGAGGTCGGGTTCATTCCATTCATATAGAGTCCTTGGTACACTGTCCCCTCAGTTATTCTTCTGCTTGTTCGGCAATTTTTGGTATGAACGCGTCTGGTCAATGTCCCTGCCCTCCACCAAATGACGCCGTATTATACTACCGTTCCGTCCGTCTCCTGACCACATCCGTCGTTCTCCTCAACAAGTGCCGAATAAAGAAGCTCGCAGTTCAGTCCTCTCTGTCGGCAAAGCTTCGTGAAGAACCTACCGAGAACTGAACCCACGGCCTTTAGAATAACAGTCAAAGAACTTCCCAACTGAGCTATACCACCTCTTCTCCACCTTCCAGTTCCTCTTGATCTGCCCGATGTACGCAACTGCCTTCGGCCTCGCATTCAAGAGCTGCTCGAAGGTATCAGCCAGCGGGGCCATCAGCGAGTCGAAGTAAACCTGAAGATTCCGATTTCTCCCCCCAAAATTCCGGAAAAACCTCCCGTGAAAAGTTGGAAAGAAAACGGCGGAAAAAATACATCATATAAAATCCATGAGAGCAAAATGCCCGACAAGAAGAACTAGTCTCACCCATTCAACCCATCGACGGTTGCTAAGGAGGGTTCCAGTTCAAGCCGTTCGTCGCGCGCCACGAAATTATCTATCCCTTTCCTACCAGGCCAGATCCGCAGACCCAGAGTTCGCGTTCATCGTCATCCTCACTCAAAGATTCGATGACCTTCTTGCCAGCTTCTAAGTCACCCCATGGCAGAGACATTAAGCGAGTCTTAGATTTGATCTGAAAAAGCGGAAAAGGTACCCCGCCCGGGGATCGAACCCGGGACCTCACCTCGTCATCATTGAGATCCAACGAACGCTGCGGCGAACCGAGCTGGTCTTCCAAGTCAGTCAAGACAACCTCTCTCGATCCTACCCAATACCAAACATAACCTTCTTCCTCCGCCCCTACCTCTACTCCGCGACGAAAGAGAGCAAACACTCGAAGTAACCGACAATGGGGCAGCAGCATGTGGCCAAAAAAGATAAGATTTCAGTAGACGATCGACCTCCCCAAAAGAGGTCAACAATGAAAAAAGATACTCGTAGATAAAATCAGTTGGTCGCCTTTATTACCCTCGCTGGCGGCCACCGCCAGACCAACCATCCCAGCGCCGCATCCTATGTCGATGAAGTCCACCGGAGCGCCCTTATGTGCCTTTAGCTCCTTCGCGAGGAACTTCGTGAGAAGCTGAATATGATATCGCTGGGGGTAGAAAGCCGCAGCGCTGCTAATGTCTCGTTCACCCTTCAAGAAAAGATATTCATCGGAAATACGCGAAATATTTTTTCGTCGATAATTTTATCCGTGACATATTGGAACGATATAATTGTGTTAGGAAAGCCTATCTGGGTGTTCCAGAATTTCAGAATTTTCAGAAGAATCAAAATTTCCGGTCCATGAGTGTAAGAAGTTGTGGCGGTGACACGAAACGAAATCTCTGAATTGGGCGCACTGCAAGATATTCATAGTAAATACACTACAGTCAATATTGAGGCGTATCTTAGGTTGACCCTTGACGGATACACAAATGTAGTGGTATCTCACTATTGCCACGATCTACTTCTGATAATTTCGCATCCATCATGAGCACGCTGATCCAACCGGACACTGCAAAATAGCTCAGATGACTCAGAAAACTTTCTACCCAAAAATTGTAAAAAATCCCAATTCCGTTCACCCCACAGGCACTCATTCTCCCGACAGGCCCATAATAACCCTCTTCCAACCTCTCCATGTACTACATGAGCGCTAGGCCAGATCCTCCAGGCGTATCCTCGACCTCTCTCGTGAACAACAGACACGTCATGCTGGAGATCATCGTTCGTAAGCTTGTAAACATGGGCTATCGTCTCCGTGTGGATGGACGGGTCGTACTCCTGGGTCGCAGTCATAGAATACAAGGGCTGGTTGTGTTAGAGTAAACTGGAATGAAGATGACGATCTACAAGGGACTACCCATGAGGCACTCCAAGATAAATAACGCCATATAATTTGGATGCTGATGGGATTGTAAATTTCGCGTGGGCTCATGATGCTCTGTGACGTTAGAGGCTATCACCGCCTTCTATCCTGCTGAAATTATTCCGCGTGCGTTCGCGTATCTTTAGACTTCGCTCTTATCGAGGGGCAACTTTCACCACATGAGAATTCGGTAATACCAACTTTTCCACGATTCTTACGACCAATAACGGATGCGTTATCCGTACTACCAGTTCACAGCCATCGATCACAAAGTACTAAAATCGGGCCAACGACCTGAAGCGTGTCGTTCTTCGCCACATATTCAACGAACTAATCCTGAAACTCAAAGTCGATTATGGAATTGATTTTTACCCGTAAAACGCGGGTTCAAACTCGAACTCTGAGTTCCAGAATTGGTCATCGAACCCCTCCGCCCTATCCAACCTCACAGGACTCACAGTGAGAGTCACAGCTATACTCACGCGGACGACAACGGACCGGCATCGCCCGCCGACGGCCCCTCACCAAAGTTATTTGCGCATCGTCATCAAAATTGGGACATTGGGGAAAATCGAAAATCAAAAATTTCAGTCTACAAATCTGATTGCTCAAGAATTGAAGGCCGCCTGAAACTCAAAGCGAGTTGAGTATCCAAGCTCGACCATGGCCCAACGCAGGAATACGAAACTGGCAGAAGAAATCGTACTGTAATGATAACAACAGGGATGCAGTAAATTTACTCGGCATAAGACCTGAATAATTACACGAAAAATGCAGAACAGAGGGATAGAACTCGGGGCCCAATCGAGCGATTAGTTGTGATCTCGTCACTCGAGCACGCTAAATGCCAACACCGAGTTCATTCCCAGGGATTGTCGTGTGGAAGAAGTTGACGGGCGTGGTGTGAAAAAGGAATAGCAAACACTTCTCGAATTATTAAAATTACCCCCCAAGAAACGAACCCGCGGCCTATCGATAGACAAACCTCGCGCGCCCCTGCTAGACTAATCACCTTCCTCATCACTAGTCGCCCTCAGAAGACCACTCTTCACTCTCAGAGTCTGTGACTTCAGTCGAACTTTCATCGGCTATTTGCGGCACGAGATCTCTCAAGGCGAAGTATCTGTCGAGAAAGGACACAATTTCGTGGCGCGCGAAATAATTCTTCTCCATCATGATGCATGCCAAAATGCAACAGCGCTCCCTCATACATCCAGTCAACCTCATTCGTATCATGCACGCTCATCAAAGATACGCTTACACTTCAACCAACTCTCGAGTCGGTATTTCCAGCGTCTCGAAGGGCAATATCAATCGCGAATTCTTCGCTGTGCGCAAAGATTTCCCTTCATCCTCATCGGACTCCACCTCAATCGCAAGATAGGTAACAATACGAAAACCATACACCTATAAATGACATCTTCCCAAATCGATCACGCGATCGATTATCACTCACAGCCTCTTGTAATACCACATCCCTCACTGCACTGATCTGTATGAACTCCGTTCGCTGGCCACCCCCAGCGTAGAGCGTCTGCAGCTGAATGCCGAGCCCCTTGACCAACAAGACCTGCGAGTAGGACCTTATGAACCGTAATACCAACCTCGTTACGCTGATCTATCCCGAGTTGATCTTTCGCAGTCGTTGAGATCTCTAAACCGACAACACTAACATGCATTCTAAAAACAATTTAATTCATGCCAAAATTCCAATCACGCATGTCACAGAACGACAACTTCACACAAAAAAACCGGGAAGAGCAGAGTAACCTTTATGACATGCTCGTTTTCTCTTTAGGGAGTATCCATCGTCACACTAACTGACGAAGAATAACAATTATGGAGTAAGCTTAGCAGCTTCATTGAACGTGTATTATTGACCAATGACTCAGGAGAGCTGTTACTCTTGGCATGCCCTTTCCGAGTGAAAAGTCGCCATTCTGGCAGCAACCACTCTACAAATTATTATTCTAAGAGAGTTTCTCGCGCTACTAAACCCACCGAGGCGACCTCCGCCAGACGACGTTCGGCGATGAGCTGGGAGTGAGCAGATCCACGGTATTATCACCACACACGAGTATATTCGACATATATTCAGAATCCTCGCAGAATTTGGAATTTTCAAAATTCAATTTTAAGACGTATCTTAGGTTGACCTATGAAATGCCAGCTCATAACAGCCGACATATCTTCGCACATAATGAGTATGACTTTCTCCGACCTCAAGCGCTTCGCTCCGCCCCTTCATTATTACACTTTCCTCCACCACCGTTGAGTTCCGAGAGAACAGCATCCACCACAGAACGACTAGAAGCGACAACATAATGGCCGCGGCCGACCAGGAAGGCCACCACAGGGAAATGACATTCGAAAAAGATATCTTTTCGATACCCAGGGTCGTGGCAGAGACAACCGCAATAATGACAACTGCCAGGGTAACCTAAAGATACGACCTGCCATCACGACCACAACCTCCTCTCAATTAATGATATATATTTATGCTACCACCACGACCACAACCTCCTCTCAATTAACGACATATATTTATGCTACCACAACGACCACAACCTCCTCTCAACTAACGACATATATTTATGCTACCACCACGACCACAACCTCCTCTCAATTAACGATATATATTTATGCTACCACCACGACCACAACCTCCTCTCAATTAATGATATATATTTATGCTACCACCACGACCACAACCTCCTCTCAATTAATGATATATATTTATGCTACCACCACGACCACAACCTTTTACCAAGTATCCTCCTGCCAATCCTCCTGTTCCACTCTGTATCGGAGTGGCTCGATACAGAGTAGTATCTTTTGTTATGTGCTCGACCTCAAGCTTGGATACCGCCTCGAAATCTTCATCATCCATGAGGAAGGTAATGAACTAATGCGCATACAAGTGCCGTAGACTTGTCGAAAAAATTCGACAAATTCTCGTAGAATTTAGCGCACGCCCGAAGCATCGATAGTACGGCGCAGTTTGATAGTGACTCGCTAGCGACGGTTGAATCTTTAGGTTGAGCGTGTGTGATACGAAACAGGTCGTGTCAGTGCCGTTTTGTTAGTTCTTTCTCCGCTCATTATTCATAATTCCCGGTCCTCACGATTCTGTCTTCTCTCCGTCAGTGAAAATAATGTCGGGAAGGAATCCAATACTCACGATATTAATGGTGAGTTGGGGGAAAAGTTGGTACGACAATTCATCGCAATAGCGCTCTTAAAATTATCGTATCATCAGTATCCTACCCACAGGGCACTTCGACCTCATTCATATCCTCCTTGAGTGAACTTGTATTACTAAGATACCATCACGAACCGCTCGAAAATGACTGTTTCCCGCCACGAAATATCCATGATCCAGCCTCTTCAAGCGTTTCATAGATCGAGCAAAAGCACTATTACTATGTTATTAAATTATATATTAAACCCATAGTAAACCTATATTGTATTGAAAGTTACGGTATGGCTGTGAAGTATCATTATTAATATATCCTAAGAGAATGTAAGGGGTTTATGATTTGAATGAATAATAAATAACCATCATCGTATTTTCTGGTGTGCTTTTGGGAGAGGCGAGAATGCGGTGTTCCTGCTCTTGAATCTTCAAACCGGAGTATCTTATCTTCCCGTATCGACCTATAATGATACTCTGGATTCTCAGGAGTGCGCCTCTGCCCTAGCGAGTGTGCCTGATGGATATTTCACAAGAGTCGATATGGTTACCGTCCATGCTGCTGTTGAACAACTCAACAGCGTCATTAGCGGAAAGTAAGTCTGACATGTCGCTGCCGAGGATCGAACCCGGGACTTCTGCCTCAGGAGGTTGGCAGCCTCCCCAGAGGACGATTCTTTCTCTGCGGCGGACGATAATGATGTAATGTCTGTGACGACGCCGGCTCGACGATATGAGGACAACGAGCCGCCGGATGCGGAGAATACTAATAATATTAATGACCAGGATTTGCACGATAAAGTGGGGCCGCGTATCACGGTTGCTATTCTACCACCTGGAGGTATCTCTGATGATCTGGTAGTATCTTTCAGAGCTTTGATGACGATTTCTACGCTGAAATGACGAATGGTAAACGAAGATGCTTGGATGGCTCTTCCACAGGAGATGATACTTGTCGAGGGTAATGTGAGGGATGGTATTAAAGATATTATTGAAAGATATTTTTTATGCTCTGTTAATTGGAGTTGTTCGGGAATGGTCATCAGCGTCATTACGATGCGGGCATATCTAAATTTTCAGAAGTCAAGTCTGCGGAATCCGTCGTTAGAAGTTTTCCCCGAAAAACGTGTTCACCGAGGAAGGCAATTATTACATTACTTCTGTGCTTACCTCTTTGCATCCCTCAACGTTCTTTTCTAAATTTGTTGGAGATGGTAAGGAAAGTTTGCGAGCAGCCTCGTCGAGAGGAGCTTCTCCCTCTTTCACGTCAGCTCCTGCACAAATTTATGATGCTAGGATCCTCGCGGAGGTTCAAAATGTAGAGAACTATTCGTGGGGTCTGTGTAACTCTCGTTAGCGAGTTACCATCGCCCCCGAGACGTTTGGTGATTTATTCGGAATTGCCTTTCTCGGAGTTTCATACATTAAAGGATTTGCCAGTAATGGCAGGGCTAAGAATATCCTAGGTTGATGATGCGGAAAAGATGGATTTCAAGTCTTTCCACTTGGTTCAACAGTGGTCGCTTCGCCGGATATTTTTCGGCAGCTCCTTGAACGACACGCGCAAGATACGACCTCTTCAGTATTGTCGATATTCTTTCGAGTGCGCCTTGAGACCGCTGAAAGGCGTTGCTGAGGTTCGCTCTACCATCGCGTGGTGGTGGGAGTTTCCTTCCGTATTTTTTCAGCCATTCTTTGGAGAAAATTCCTGTGTGTTTTCTTACTCCATCGATTGTACCCGCACGACATTCTCAGATCGATATGGAAAGGAAAACAGAGTCGAGAATGATGAAAACTGAGTCTCTTGGAAATTCCTCTTCAATCGATTGCGCCACTCATTTGCGCCTTCTTCCAGAATTAGTGACCTTGGCAGAGCGATGCAAGACGATGATGATGATGATGATCTTCACGATTTCGAGGATGATTGGTATGACTTTTAATTCCAAAATTTACTCTGAATTTTCCCAATTCATCAGGGATAGCGACCCATACGAATGGGAGTCGGAGCAGGAGGTCTACAAGGTAGTACTTTGGGCTTTCCGTCGGCCAACACTGAAACAGCAGCAGCAGCAGCCTGGCAAGGATGGAAAATGATGCCGTTCTCTCTGGTCATTTCAACATCGGAAATTTTCGCCCCATTCGTCTGCGAAATATGTTGTCGCGATGTGAAATTGAAAATTGGTCATTCACTCTTGTCGCTCGGAATAGAATTTGGGCGGTAGCAAACTTGACTTGGTTGTTTACTCGCTGAGCAACCGTTCACGAGCGAGCTGAGATCGAAACGGGTGAAAATCGTCGGAGTTTTTCACCCAGTTCTTTTAAACTCTCTGTATCACGTGCCTAGCGAAGCAGGGCGAGCGTGTTTCACTTCGATCGCAGTCTACTGCGTATTATATTGAGTTGTTATCTTTTGAGTTGTGGGAAATTGATTCGGTTGTTGTTGTTGTTGAGGGAAGTGAAAATCTTCAGAGTGCGCTATCAGCAGTATCTTTTGGTATCTTGTCTCATTAGGTGCGCTTTCAAGATATTCTCGATGCACTGCATACTTTATGTAATAGTAAATTTCGTGGCGCGCGAGAAAATATATTCTTTTTTTCAGCGGACTATCATCTAGCACAGCTGGTTAATCGAGTAGCGAATATACGTCCACATCTTCTTCACAACCATCCTTTGAGGTAAGATACTCGTCATTTCGTGACACGCCGAGGTCAACCTAGGATACGCACGGGCCTCCTGGAGTATCTTTGCGATTTACTGTCAGTGAGGTGTGGACTGGCTGCCTTGCGACTGGCGAGGGAATCTTACGTGCGATTCCGAAAGTAGTTTATTCTGCGTGGTTCATGCACGCTAACCTGCTGTGAACGATTCTCCTCTTCGAGGGATATTACCGATTTGTTTCTGGTCATCTGGGCACCTCTGCCGGGGCGATCTTTCAAAAGATATTCTTTGGTACGTCATGGAACAGAGTGCTTAGATTCCCTTTTGGAAGTTGGAAATTATAAAAATTGAAAGTTGGTGATGGTATCTTTTCTACTGAGCAGGTTGCTTGACGAACACCGAGCCACTGAAATACAGTCCGACCTCAAGCGTGAAGATTCTTACGCGCCCGCTGTTGCACCCTTGGCTGGCCCTTCCCCGATCGTGTCTTGCTGATCATCCGACGGGGTCATCACATAACCATTGACATTTTCTTTTTCATCACTATCACCATCAAGAGTACGAATTCCGCGTTATTCCAGCAGTAGCAGTGAGAGTTAGAATAGCTCGAATAGTAATAATAATACAGTTCATAAGTCTTTCAGTGTCGTTACGTGTAAGGAAGATGAAAGGCTGCTCTTTTTCAACAACATCATCAAGAACAATCAGTATTGCTGCAAAGATTTCCGTTTTGACCGACCTATGATACTTCTCCGAGTACGAAAGAAGAAAAGCAGCTCCTGTTGTGTTATAGTTGGGCATGAGACGGTATGATGTCGTCACTGGCTTGACGCCATGGCGAAGGAAGTGCTCAGCGTTCGTCGACTCGGAGCCTGGAGATGAGAAACTGGTCGAGATAGTCTTCAACAGGGGGACTTCGTCATATGTTATCTGTTGTTGTTGTCATACGGTATGACTCATACCTCATTGGCATTGCTTCCCCGAAATATCGTCCTGGTACCATTTGCTCCCTTTTGGGCTCTGCCGAATACCTGGAAACTCCCTGCGCTTGCTGCCTGCTGCTCCTGTCGAGCCACATCGTCCCCGTAAGAGCTCCTAGGACCTCACTCAAGACTGATTCACTCGGCCGAACACGCCTGTTAAACAGGCCCTGTTTCAGCAGGTCGTCTACGGGCAGGCTATAAGCCCGTTCCCTAGATGAGCAGCTGAAGACCAAGTAGCCGGATACTCTCACTATACGCATGGCGGGCGTCACTCGAGTGCATCCGATGCGCCACATGGTCCTTGCTGAGGATTCTTGAAGATTCAATCCTCCTTGATGTATGCAGGCTAGCATCTACGTCAAAGCGATAATACACCTGACGCCGAGCGAGCTAACGCATGACCCGTAATAGTATCGATAATGCTGTTCTATTCCAATACACAACGTTTTGTTGATGCGTACATGAAGAACTCTACTGAGTCTCTCTCGGCTCTCACTTTCGAGCTGGAATTCCCAACCCATGGCTCAACTTGGTCCCCGACTACATAACCCGATGCCCTGCTGGTCCCAAAGCATAGAGAGAGTTGAAACTCTGAATGATTCCGACTCCCATCGTCACTACGCGGCCGCCATACGGCCACCATGAAGGCGATTTTGGAGTTTGTAAGGTTCTTGGTAGGGCGAAGCAAACCACAATAAGTACGGGTGATGCGTGAGACATGACTGGGTCTCCTTCATTACTCATAATGGTAACTCACGCAAACACGGAACACTCTATCTTTTTCTCTTTTTTTCCTTTTTTCCTCTTTTTCCCCCTTTGCCCCCCTTTTTTCGTTTTTCTTTCTTTCTTTTCTTCTTTTCGAACATATTGCAGGGGAATGTTGCAGCCCAACCTGATGCTTCTTTCCCATAGTGGTCGATTCCTAGCCGGACTGGGTCTCACGCCAACATCTCTCATATCCTGCTTAACCAGATCTAGCCAATTTGGACGGGGTCTACCAGCTCATCGAGTACTGTCGGTATGTACTCCCGGATTCCAGTTGGACAATTTGTTGACGTTGTCCTCATTTGGTGCCCTCAGTAGATGTCCATACCACCGCAACCTTCTCGGACGCAGCTCATCAGAACAGCATGGCGATCGCGCTGTGCAACAGAGCTCGCGAGATGTTAATCTCGTCATAGAGGGAACTCGTAGACTCTTCTCAGACATATGTGATAGAATGTTTTATACATTTGTTCTTCATCTTTGGTTAGCGCCATCGTCTCTGATCCATGGAATAATGAGGCGAAAACTATTGATCTCATTATAGTCATCTAACCTTCCGAGTCCATATCATGGGGTTTCCATATGTCTCGAAGCCTATGTAAATTCGCTCCAGCGATGCGGATTCGATCTCTTATAGATTCTGACTCAGAATTTCTGAGTAACCGGACCGATCCGTTATAAGTATTCCTAACTGCCTTCACGGAATCAACTTTTCATTGAGATGTACAAATGAACGAATGAAGAGACGAAGACAGCGTGTCACGCTTTCTGCGAACGCGTGCAGACAAAGTGCCCGCTATGGTGCGTCTTCAATGTTGCGACACGCTTCTTTGCCCGCTGGAGTCCCCTGACTGACTCTCGTGCAACTAAACATTGTCTTCTGCGATAGGAGTATTCTGAGAATACTATCTTCCAGATGGGAGGGATAGTGACGAAATAGACCAAAGATCAAGAACCCGGGGTTCTGAAAAACCCCTGAAGTACGTGAACATCACAACGTTACGCTGTCAACGTATGACTAACAAAGCGATACCGGGCAATACGGACTTCACAGTACACATCACGAATATGGATTGGTCACGTCACAGAGATATCTTGTAATATTTGTAGGTCCTCGATCCTCCGCTACTTCTCGATGAATCGGGTAATGAGTATACGAATGGAGAAAGGATCGACTGGCTTCATCACGAATCCTTATTTGATCGTATCATAATATGATCGGCTCACTGGGATACGTGACCATAACCAGATCAGAATCATCAACATCATTACGCTCAAGCTCCCGCAGGATGAAAAGTACACACGAAAAAAACTACAGTAAAATGTTTCTTTGAAGTCTAAAGTTTGGCGTCGATCGGCGAGGGCTAGCCTCGCAATACGTGGATCGAAGAAATAGTGAATGAGAGAAAACACAGAGCTGATCATGAGGTGCATGACTTTGCACTTGGATGAGATGCACGCTCAGGCTAGTTTGGCGGCAACGCTTTGTCCCTGGAACTGAGTAAACATCGTTCTAGGGCTAACGATGGTGAAGATGGTCCAGTCTTTCCCATCATCAAGCGTGAGACGGCACTCCTGCCCAACCTTTTGCTGGAAGGTAATGAGGGAATTGATATCACGTAGACCCACATAGAACTCCAGGTAGCCACTTTGTAGGGAGGGTATGAACGAGGTGAAAGACTCCCCCACAGAAGTAAGCCCAACGGGGGAAGAGCTTCGACATTTCACTGTTATTTCCACCTTCGCGAGCGATACATAAAATATTTCAGTGGTCGGGTATGAAGCAGTGATCACCAAGTACTCTATGTAATAGAACAAAGCATTCTGGCGGTAAATATTGAATTCATTGCCACCAGTTCTACCGAGGGTCACCAATTGCTTGCCTAGCTTCATGATCAAAGAGTCTCTGTCAGCGAACTCAACTGTGGTGAGTTCCCCATCAGCAACCTGAGCATCCGGACAGTTCTTCTTGATTTGATCGTAAAAGCTATCGATACCTGTCGGACGAGGAAATTTCGCCTTCGCATCGTAGTCGATGAGGAAGCTGGAACCGGACCCAGGCTTGAGAGGATAGCTTCCGGCAATGAAATGAGATGCACCAGTGGCTTCTTTGCCGGGCTCCAAGCAACTGTACACCAGATCGATATAGTTATCCTCGTTGACAATGGCCAGCATCGATATTCCGGCACCGCCGCCACGGTAAGAGCCGACGTTCAGAGGGTTAGTCGAACCGCAAAGTAGAGCTGAAAGCGCCAGGACGAAGATAGTCATACTAACAAGGCGTGATAAACGATCCTATCTTCACAGGTTGTATCTCACACACTGACCATCCGCGTGCACTATAACTCAGTACTATGTGGCTATCTGAGACGGCGCTCCAAAGAAAGGTGAATTTCGGACTCGATGGGTGCTAAGCAATGATGTGATCTACAGCTTACTAGGCTGAGCTTAGTGTAGCACGTATACTCATGTACGCGAGTGCGAGGGCCTCGCGGCAAGGCGCGAAATGAGGTTGGTAGGTTATCTGATGCTAATGATACGCAGTCGCAGTAAAGGTCAGCGCAGCGATGATAGTCTGACAGCTGAGTAGTACTGAACCGGGCTGTGGCTGTTACATGTAGTCATCACTATGCTGTCACTATAGTGAGTCACTATTAGTGACGTGCATGGAGCCTGTCACGTATTCAATGCTAGAGAAACGCAACGACAACCGAAGAGTGGACTAGCTGGCAAAGGAGATCTACAAGAATGATTCGGTGACTGAGTAGCAGTACAAGAGGTAACAACTACACACAGTCTAAGTTACACAGTAACTTAGACGGCTAAGCTAGACGGACGGTGCGTACGTGAAGGCTTAGCCGCATTGTAAAGGGTTGCGATCCTATCGCGGGGTGGATGGCCCCAAAAACAATAGAATTCGACAACAATCTAGCGGTCGGCGTTGAGTCGGATGGAGGCCGATTCTTTCGGGACACTACGTCACGTGCCCCGCGCTGGTCTCAGAACCAGCGCAGTGCAGTAGCGAATCGCTACTGCACTGCGCTGGTAGCGTTGCAGCGTTCGCTATTAGCGATCGCGTTGACGGAAGAGCGCGTGCCGGAGGCAAGGCGAAGACGGTCTGCTACTGATATCGGGTATCGCCAGGATTCGTGCGGAATCGATGATATCGCCCGCCCTAGACCATTGATCAACACGGGTTTTCCACTTCTCATCCAAACCCAACTCATGCGTCTATTCTCTCTCATCGGCGCGGTAACACTTGGTTGCTTTGGTGTTCAAAAGTCTGTTGGACTTTTCCGCCTTCTCCATGGTCTGTTGGAGCGTTGGTTCCTTTGGCTGCCTCAGACGGCCAGAAGAAGCCCACTAGAAAACAGATTAAGCATGTAATGGAGAAGGCGGACAAATATGATTCTTACAATCGACCAAGGATGACACAAGTTTCAAGTGCCGTTGGCAGAGTAGCGAATACCCTGCGCCATCTCGCGAAGCCGTCCGGTTCAACCGGACTGGTTGGGCCAAAGGCATAAGGAGAATAGGGCAGAGGCTGAGAGGCAAGCGACAGAGAAGATATCAACGACTGGAGGACCAAGACAGCGATGAAGAGGTAGAGAAGTTTGGATCCCAGGCACGCTACGAATCTGAGGACGATTGGTTGTACCATGCTGGATATGATCAGGACTGACCACGATGACCCTTTCTATCAACCTCCTACGGTCAAGGTTAAGGTTTCTCATTGGTTTCGTCTGACATGGACACCATGTCGCATGGTGTGCAATAACTGGTCCACCAGACCCTTCTATGGACGCCGTGAGCGAGAACCCCTTGCTGGAGGCTATGATAACCTCGACTTCCAAGCTTGGACAACCTGGTCATCTCATGCTACATGCCCCTGACCCGTATCCGATAGCTTTTCGACCTCACGGGAAACACTGGATGTTTCACATCCGTTAATTATGCGTCGCGTCATTGCAAGATTAGTTCGAGGCGACTGATTCGTGGCTTTGCTCTAGGTGTCTCCGGTCCCAACGCCAACTGAGGCTCCCGGCGCGCTGGTGGAGCGTGGAGTGATGCTCCTGGAAGTGATGCGGGTCTCTTTTGAGAACCTGTACTAGAAGACACAGAGTCTGTAATCCGAACTGCACTAGAAGACTCTTAGAGTAACTCGAATTTATCTATCTGGAATCGCGAATAGTCGAGCGATGCGCAATGGTCGCGCACGACTTTCTCTATCGATCGCGCACGAATACCGTGTTCCCGGCCATTCGAGACCCCTTCTCCCCGTCTCAATGCCCCTCAACTCTGTGATCGGCGCAGCCAGTGCTATCTACTTAGCTGCTGTCCTCCAAACACCCGCCGAAGGCAGTGGAATCAAAAAGCTCTTCCAGGGGTCCATCAGCAAGTCCAAGGATGGATGGGGGCCTCACCATGGGGGCAGCTGGTTGATGATGAGCCCAACGATTCTTCGACGATGGACCACCCCGTGAATGCTGCCACTGGTGACTAGTAGTCACTGACTACAGAGCTAGGCCACACAGGGCCTGTGTCACAGGCGCATTTCACTGAGGAGGTCGAAGAAGACTTTCTATTCGACGATCAAGAAGAGGAGGACTCCTCCCAAATTAGCCCCTCTCCAGAGTCTTCTGGCAGCATCAGTGCCTCGAGGACTGCTTTTAGCAAGTTCAATTTTTTGAGGAAGTCAACAAGGAGGGGTGATTGCCAGGTCCTGATCGCGGATGGAGCTGAAGCTGTTGATCGCCTTCTGTGAACCCTTTCGGTTAATATATTCCACGGTCTTCCAGATTAACAACTGGAAACACTGATCCAGACTTGTAGGTAATAACAATATCAATAACCACGATGATAGAGAATACCCACTCTCTACCACTATATATAACGACGTAGGTGGTAGATGATAACCACCAATGTATTACGTAATCACAGCTTTACTTAATGATTAATGATTGAACCACAGCTAGCGTACTAGCTAAGGATACTTAAGCCACCCACACAGTGTCCCGAGGACATCAGGATGGGGAAAAAGGAGACAATCTACACAATTGTCGAGACTTCATCATTTGTGTCCTTTTGGGACGCAACAACACCCCGCGTTGAGGGCGTTGAGGCCTCAAAACACACACACGCATCGGGCAACACTTAAACTTCACAAAGTCTTATTAAAGTCACCATAGAGCAACTTACGATATTCTTCTTCACGCTCTTCACTCTGCTGTAGCTTCTTCTGCAGTAGAGAATTATCCACCTTCAGAGTGTTGATCTCAGCTTCCAAGGTCTTCACATCTTTGATCATACCACGGAGCTCGTCAATCTCAGTTCTTAGCAGCATCACTTTAGTGGGGCTCCACTCGTCACCCTTAGGTTCTTGAGGAGTATACCCACCAACTTCGTGAATAGGAGGTCGATGACTCAGCTTTAGACGATGACCCACCAACAGCAGTAATAGGAGAGGTCGATGACTCAGCTTTAGATGCTGGCCCACTCTCATACCATTCTTTCTTATCATTGTAGTAGGAACCAGACATGGACCCGCCAACAAACATTTTATACGGTTTGACGTTGATCTTCACATCCTTGCAGCAGGCATAATCACTCACAGTCAATGGTACGGTATACACCCACTCATCTGGCAAGGAGGCATCATAATAAGAGTCACCCACCATAGCAACCAACTTGTTCCAGACCTTGGGCTTGATGGTAGCGAGAACATTCTTGGTTTCATTACCCATAGTCCTCACCCACTTTGAACGAGGAAATTTAGCAACAATTTCACGTATTTGATAATCACGAGGATCAGCTACGACGGAAGAACCACCAGGTTGCTCACAATCATCATTACCCACCGATAGGCAGTTACAATCAGCAAGAGACTTCTCCTCATTGCTCATTGCCGCAACCGCTGCGTTTGCGTGCATTTCCTGCACTTTGACGCGGTCGCCCGAGTGATCGATATTGCAGCATTCTTGGTGAACCATAGCTGATCTTCTCGTTAGATAGCCATCTTCTCGCACATTTAAGACTTGATAGTCTCGTTGGAGTGATCGTTGACCACCACCCTTCTTAAAGGAATGAGCTCGTAGTAGAGGAAGCCACTCTTCTTTACCGTTGGCGCTGCTATTATCACACCCCGCGCTAATTTTGTCTTCACCAAAATTAGAGTCTCGGATAGAACCGCCAGGAGCTGAGCCGCATTCAGTCATTTTTGTCGATGCCCACGACTTCTCTCCTTCAAGAACATGGCCATTCACAGTAGTAGGCTGGTCGCCAAGTTTTGGAATAACTTTGACACCATCCACCTTAAGGACATCTTGAGAGCCTTCCCAAGGTCGTTTTAATCTGGGAAACTTCTTCTTCTTCTTGACGTACTCTTCCAACTTAATGGTATTTTTCAAATTAATACCACCAGAATCACCAGCATTCACCTCGCAGCTTTCTATAGGAGTACCAGCACTTTCAATATTCTGAAGCACTTGACCATTTACCGTATTAGTCATCACACATGCAGATTGGCCTTTATCACGCCGGACTTTTTTACCAATGACATACCCCAGTAACTTAAACTGATTACGTCCAATAATAAGACCAGGATGGTGAGTATTAGCCATCACATTGAAGGATAACAGTTTCCATACAACCTGACCATCCATAGTAGCGTGTTTCACAAAACATCGCCACCGTTTGGTAAGAACCTTTGAAGAGTTATCAGCCAAAGTGACCCTTAAGGGAGGGCGTAGGTCTTCAACGAACCCACCACCTTTCTTCACCATAGCATCAGCCAAAGATTCTTCCACGAATCCTTCCGAAGCGCCAGTATCTAGTAACCCACGCAGTGAGGCTTCGTGTTGGTCTGATTGTCCCACGTATACCACCAAGGTCTCATAAAGTGAGCCACTACACAAGTTAACCTCATTAATAGTATGGGTTTGTACAGTAGCAGCAGTAGCTTCACCCTTAGTCAATGCTTCTGTACCCACGGACTCAGCGTTCACCATATTAGCATGTTGCCCACTGGTAGTAGAAGGAGCTTCGGTTGTATATTGCGTCTTAGTAACATACTCACCAACAGGTTGAGGGGGAGGTTGAGGAAGTGCCACCTTGTCGTCGAACTCAGCATTTATCTTATTCCAATCAGTGCGACACACACTAGCCCGATGTCCCTTCTTATGACATCTGGCACAGTTGAGCTTCTCAGGGTCAGCCCTACATTCATTGGATCCATGATTAGAGTAGCCACATTTATAGCATCGACCACTCACAATTTCAGATATAGGGGCTCTGCATTTAGCAGCGATATGACCTGGAGTATTGCATCTCCAACACCCACGCTTAGGTTGGGTATTAGCCACACTCAGATTAGCATGAGAATAACCACCACTTACATCAGTTGGCCATAGCTGGGCATAAGACCTTGCAAAAGTCTCATAACTCTTCTTGTCCAAGTCGTTGGAGAAGTACTCACCCACTCTGGTTACCAACTGGTCGAAGGTCAAATCTCTCGGAAATCTAGACCGTAGGAATTGCACATCCACTTCTGGTAAGGCACCACGCAACCGAGTCAGCTTAGTTGAATCCACCATCTTCTGGCCCGTCTCAACCTCAACATTAAAAAAGGCACTTTGGAGTTTTCTCATAAACTCCGGCAAAGTCTCTTGACTGCCCTTAGACATATTCTGCATCTTATCACTTTCGGCTTGAGGGGTAAATTCAGACCGAAATAACTCATCCAAAATGTTCCACACAGTACTTAGGAGTTCTACTTGATCAGCATCACGATAACCATTAGGACCCAACTTCTGCTTGATAGTCTGGCTCAAGTCTTTGGTCACACAGTTCAATAAGTAATCAACATGAACCTTCGGGAAGTCCAAGCACGAACGATCGAGATTATCCACAATCTCTCGCTCAACTGCATGCCAACCACGCTTATCACCAGACCCACCATATGGTCCATCCGCTAGAGGATGAATTTGGGAC
Source organism: Perkinsus olseni (assembly GCA_013115135.1). NCBI lineage: Eukaryota > Perkinsozoa > Perkinsida > Perkinsidae > Perkinsus > Perkinsus olseni. The sequence goes on along the minus strand of JABANP010000285.1, from coordinate 7,569 downwards.
ACCAATTGTGCCGAAGCTTGGTCGACACGTCTCTTGACGAAATATAATAACCCACTTGATAGTTGAGAATCATCACCTTCTAGAGGGAGTTCTCTTGGCCTCTCCTTCTGCCACTGAGGTGGCAAGAGCCAAAAAGATTCCAAATATCCACAATTAGGCATACGATAACCCATATTAATACGCACTCTAGCTTTCTTCTCATTGAAGGTAGCCACATCCTTCAAGGAAGAAGCCACTGTAACCACCGTTGGAGATTTGGTCACACCAACCGGCACTCTATTAGTCTTATATAGATCTGGTGAAGGTATCATAGGGGTTTGTACCGATAACTTTTTATGGTCATACCCCACGCTTGCTCCCAACCGTAACCACGCATCTTGTCTAGCTTGATCATTACCAATGTGACCCCCACTGAAAGAAGGCGGTTCAGCTGTAGCACCACGATAAGTCATACCTTCCACACCATGTAGTCGCTCCTCCATGGGAGTGTACATATTACCAAGATCCCCTTGCCCATGCATAGGAGTCTCCAAATTACGTCTCATTGTGACGTTCTTATCATTTTGATAGCCATTGCTACCCACAGACGTAGAAGCCATCTTCTGCTCGATCGTGTCCACTTGCCCACGCATAGTGTCCATAGAGCTAGTCATGGACTTCATCATAGTCATCATCATATTCTTAAGGTCTTCGTTGCTCGAGACCATAGCCATCATATTGGCTTTTATAACATCAATCTGGTTCTGCACACCGTTGTCAGAGCCCATATTATCAGCAGCCTTCTTAGGGTCTGCATCTTTAGAATCACGTTCCTTCGTTAGGGAACCATCTTGGACGACAGAGTCGGCGACCACTTCTTCTTCAGAGTCTTCTGGTTCACCACTCTCCTTAATATCCTTGGAGCTAGAGCTCACCGTCTGGACCGGAATATCATCCACAGTATTACGCGACCGAATAAGAACTTCATCTGGAGGGTCAGTACGATATCCTTTACGATACGCCAACTTGAATGCTTCAAACTCGTGCTCACCACGGATCTCCACACCATCCAATAGGATGAAGGATGCCATCTCATCCTTCTTAGAAGGACATCCTTTCAAACCACGGCCAAGTACAATACCTTCCAAACTAGTTCTATCGAGCTGGTTAAGTAAGAAGTTAGTCCACACCATAACCGGCCTCGAAGTTAATGAGTTCGAACAAGGAGCTGCTACCAATTGTTGATCGCCTTCTGTGAACCCTTTCGGTTAATATATTCCACGGTCTTCCAGATTAACAACTGGAAACACTGATCCAGACTTGTAGTAATAACAATATCAATAACCACGATGATAGAGAATACCCACTCTCTACCACTGTATATAACGACGTAGGTGGTAGATGATAACCACCAATGTAATACGTAATCACAGCTTTACTTAATGATTAATGATTGAACCACAGCTAGCGTACTAGCTAAGGATACTTAAGCCACCCACACAGTGTCCCGAGGACATCAGGATGGGGAAAAAGGAGACAATCTACACAATTGTCGAGACTTCATCATTTGTGTCCTTTTGGGACGCAACAGCGGCAGAGGTTTGTGGCTTAGAGGCAAGGAAAAGGCATGCTTCAGCCCCTGACCCGTGCATCAGCACATTCTTCACCGCACGTATTGCGTAGCTTTGTTGGAAGTTCCTTTCTGGAACGGAAGTTCTCGAGGGGCGACTCGATGAGGCAGGCAGCACTGAGGATATATGTTATGATGCAGAGGGCACAACATATCATCCTAGGTAAACCATCACCCGGTGTTGCGGTAGCACCAGCGATGTGTGATACCAAAACAACGACAAGTTCAGTCAGAAACGTGAATCAGCAAAGCTTCAGCCACAAGTCCAGTAGGCTCCGCAGGTATTTGACCAGTCCTCTAGATTTTTTCTGCTGAACGCATCAAAGTTGACCTCTCGACTGAAAAACAGAAGCAAAACAGTGACTTAAGAGATACTTGGGGAAAAAAGAACCTGCAAGGGCCCCTGTACAGCTCGGAAGCGCGGCAGGCCTTGTCGCGGACGTGTGTCCAATCTTCGGGGCACTACGATCGACCACGACTAAGCTAACGTGGAAAAGGATCCGATTACCGGCTCTGTGAAGTTCGTTGAACAGTCTGAAAAGCAGCAGGTAAGAAGAACTTTCACACGGGATTGACGCATCACCCTCGCATGGCCAATTAACTCTGCAAAGCTCCGCCCACCTTTCTTTGGAATTTCTACTCAGAAGCGAGAGGTTTACTGAATAGCGCCCACATGGCCCCCCGGACACTTGGGGGATACAGGCACCAGTGCCGTCGAGAGCTGAGGACGATGGAAGGTTGTGCGATACTAGTATGACAGCTAGTCCTCTACTGTGGAATTCGGGGCATGGCAACGAGTAATCCCGCTTGCATGCATACAAAGACTGAGCTAGTTTCGGGTCTGAGGAATCAGACTGAAAGAATCGGTGAACGTCCTTGTGCACCGTAAAATGCCGTTCTGCCGGCCGCTTGAAATTCGAAGGGAGCTATTTGGGCCACGTTCTTCAACTTCGTCGATCCTGCTAGACGCAGTATCCCGAGAAGCGTCAAAAGTATTTCCGTCGACAAAAGAGAAAATAAAAGTGCTAACACTTGATAGTCCTTACTCGGTACTGCCGAGTGAATACAACCAGGTGGAGTGCACCTACGCTCTGAGGAAGGTTGGAATTCATTGTTGTTTCGTCGCGATTATGTTGATAACAGCTTGTGGGTGACGATTGGTCGGCTATGAACGAAAAGTAGACTTAGTTGTGTGTAGACTCTTCCTTTTTCCCCGAAACATACCTTTGAGGAAGTCAAACCTGAAAGCCCGATGGTGCTAAGTAGGTCAATAGATCAACTCCATCTCTCAGCCCAGGTCAATATTACCTCGGCGTATAAGTTGCGGATCGAATCCAACTTCGGACAGAGCAGCACTTCCCGCATTTCGTACGGCTGTCCAAATCATTGGCGCTTGAGTGAGGTGATCTGAGCCGAATGAGTCCACCTCAAGGATATGACGGACCTTCAAAGTTCAATACCGTATGCCCCGCTGTGGCGCCGCCTCAGTTCATCATGTACCATAGTCAACAGCGACTCTGACGGGATTGCCGCACCTCCTGCCACAGACTCGTTGAAAAGCCCGGCAAGTATCAGACTCATCATGAGCAACCGAGGCATTTGACGGAGGGGTTTTACGGCGGATAACAAACACACAGCGTGAAAACGCATAATCAGGAGCGAAACTCGCAGTTACGTCTAGAAAAAATGATCGAGTACTCTGGCTCCCTCTACTAACGGAGCTCTGCTTCCAACTTTTCCAGTACGTCTATGGAGTGTATAACTTCTGAAGTGCTTTCCTGAGAAAACGTCGTAAGCGCCATAACGAGTTGTTTCCAACGACTTCGTGCCGGCTTGGATTACCTGAGGCGGGTAGAGGTTCACTCGGAACTTTCGCGCTGGTCCACGACTTTGACCAACTTCAGCCAACGCAGTAGCATCTGAATATTGAAACCTCTGAGGAAGTTTCTCTCAGGAAGGTAAACTCTTTATCTCCATTCGCGCAGAGCATTAGGGTTTCTTTAGTCAAGTACCTTTCTCGAGATAGTTGTGACGTATAGAGGCTTCCCTTTCGTCTCTGCGACGCTCCATTCCGGCTACGAGGTCGACCACACGTGGAAACGGCCCAGTGCTGCCGACTCTAATCGAGACAGGGCTGGTCTCGAATGAGAATGCTGCGAAAACAGCTCGTGGATCATCTTGAAGCCATTCTCATATTGTACAGCTTACACGCCCCGGAATTCTTTGATAGCAGCTTCCTTCGTATACCTCGGAACATCTCGGCCTCCTGCTCCTCTCGTCGCATCTCTAAATCGTCAATCCTCCGCTTGATCCGGCCCACATCTGTAGCAATTGGTGGCATCATCCTCACAGCGAAAGGACTCGCTGGCGGACCATCTACGAAAGCTGTGCTCGGCTCGAGCGAAGACAATTCGCTCTCCTCGAATTTACGACGCTTTGATTCGAGACGTTCAATCTGAGGAGAAGAAGTGGCACAGCTAACCTCCATGCGTATGCTGCATGTCACAGTGTGACAGTAACACCTCCGTTCGAATTGATGGAAACGGGTCTGCAGGTGGGACCAACAGCAATTCAGTTGTTCGCCCAGCTACACGGCTATCGTAGCCTGGCCCTGCAGAGACCACATACAAGGCTGCAAGCGAATAGATAATATTCATGCACCAAAAATCGCTGAAGAAATCTGCCAACGAAGAGAAGGATCGAATGGCACGTTTTCAGAGAACGAGAGTAATGTATTAAACAGGGTTTGCATCAATACCGTAACGAGCACACAGCGTTATAGAGAGGAATGGGAAATGATGCGTAGATGCGCCGCACACGAATGGCCCATCTGTCAGCCTGACAGTGTCAGCCTGACAGTGTCAGGTGAATGGTGCTGGGCTAACGCCGTTTCTAACGCCGTTAGCCTAACGGCATCCGGATTCGAGAATGCAGGAAAACAGCCTTGCCTATGGGATACGTGTTACAGCCTACTGCGGCGAGCCCAAGACTCCGGAACTAAATGCCGAGGAAATCAATAGTATATGAGCATGTAATCACTGATTCGAGCAAGGCCTAACAGTGGAAAACGTTGAACAACCTCAGCCGCAGAGAGGAGCTCACCACTCTTCCCCACACATCGCCGCCCAGGATGCCTTCTCTTTCCCAGACAAGCCGGAGAAGTCGATGGAGTGAAGGCAATACCCACGAGTATTCGGGGGAGCAGTGCAAATTTGTCCGTCAGAAGCCCAACCACGCGGGCAGCCTGTGAAATCTCTCACACAACTATGAGCACAAGGCCTAAAATGTCCTGACAAAGCCGAGCGGTCGAAGTTCCCGCGTACCAGTTGACAAAGCAATCACGTGCAAGCCTTTGCTTCTCCGGAATGCTCAGTGGGTGAGGAAAAGAGGTACACGGACCAGAGTAGTCCGGTGGCGGGCTGCAAGTCTGTTCGCTCCCCTCCCAGTGCGAAGGGCACTGAGAGAAGGGTGGTCAATAGCGGAAAGCGCCGGGCAAACATGCCTCTTCTGTATAATCTCGCTCGCATATACCAGTAAAGTAATAGATGGCTAAGTGCTTCTCTATAGAAGCACGCAGAGATTCCTCGGCAAGGACCAGACAAATCTGCAAATGATTCGATCTGTCGAGCAACAGCGGTACATTACTTCAGGTACCAATACAGCGAAGCAGGCCTTGAGAAATATCATTCAGCTTCTGAAGAGGTCATAGGGTTCGATCTACTACTCCAGTTAACCGAGAAGATAATTTGAACCCAAATCCAAACGGCGACAAGAGAAACACTATGCTACCTCGCTTTGACTATAGCTTCCGGTGTCGGCTCATACTCTGAATCACTTCTCCTGATTTCCAAAAGCACTTGGTGATCTCGATATGGCACCGCGTGCCATATAAAGGAAGTAACGCTCACCTGTTCGACTAATGCGCTCCTTTAGAGCTTCTTCGCCCCGTAAAAGCTGTCGCAGTCTCTGGCTGCCCACGGAAAGGTACTGGGGAATCTCGGATTCGACGTGAACATCGATTGTCTCTCCGGATTCTCGTATCGGATATCGCTCTTCCTCAGACAATGCGAGGGGCCTGGATGAACGTCGACCCTCTACAAAAACATTAATTCTTGGCGGCGCGAACTCAGCAAACGAGTTCCCTCGCGACGGTAGGAGTCGATAGGTAGGCAATCCACCTGAGAACAGCCGAGCCCGGTCAACTAGCTATAATACGAGGTTTAGGGACCAACCCGTTGTTGTTCGCTCTCCTAGCGAGGCGAGAGGAGTATCGACATGTAGGTTAACGCTTGGATAGCTCGAGACAATCGAGATTAGCGTAGCAAGCAGGAGAACCGCATTCATCACACTCGAGTGGTATATTCAAAGAGCAGCTATCGCTCACTCTTCTGCATACAAAATCTCGGCGCCGAATACAATTAAGAGGATGAAAGGCGCTACGGCAGAGCTCAGGGCATACATGGCCGAGTGACAGGGCGTTACGGTTCTGCAGATCGTACAAAGTTGGACAAGGCCCCGCATATTCTGGGGGAGCAGAGCACATGCCGCTAGCCGTATACATCCATCCATCCTGAATCAGAAGAAAACTCCTCCCTGATTTCTGGGCCTCAGTACCGGGCATGCGTGGTCAAAATCCGACTTGCACTCCTTGATACAAGCATAGTGGGAACCACATCGACGAGCGAGATGGCCCTTTTCGAGAGGGCCCAGACCCGCGAAATTTATGGTTTCGGGGCACGGACCAGAATAGTAATACGGGACGCGACAATGTTTGCCATCTCCTTCCTCGCTCCAGTCTTCCTATCGAGCAAACGGAAGGATACGAGAGCCGTCTCGTTCGTGGCCTTACTGGACCTGTGAAAATATGTCTCAAATACTTCACATTTGCCCAATACTACACAAAGAATCATATTTCCGAGAACAGGACAGGTCGGAAGCGTCAATCTCGTGACGTATAACGAAGTCCGTAACAACTGCAGCACAATTAAAAATGGCAAATGTGCCCTGCGGAATGTCTTAGGGGCAAGGCTACCCGAGGACAAGGTATTTTTCCATCTGGGTGCCGTCACCAGGACTATGCCCTTTTGATACGGCTATCAAGTCACTCAGTATATCATTATCACTTGAGACTAGACTCGCTAGTCTGAGAGCGTCGACATTACGCTCCGCCATGTGAACCAAGCCTACGCTTGGCCTCCTTGAAATAAAAGCCTAATATCTCTAGATTGTACTGCTATGTGCTTCCCCACTGCTTGTTGGTGCGTTTGAAGTCTATCGAGCCGTAGATCACGGCCAAGGGCGTAGTCAGCGGCCGTAGGATAGTGAAACTGCGGAGAGGCGTAGAAACATCTCGGTATCTCAGGAGCAGTCCTAACTTAACATTGATATCCTGAAACGAATACACCTCACGCACTTCCGGTTGCCTTTCCTCCGACTCTTACCGGTAGTCCGAGCTCGGATGCTGAAGTACCAGGTGAGGCAGATATTTCGCTTTCATCTCCATGGCGACTCATATCCAGAGTGTGACTAGCCGCAACTACGGACGTTAGGGCACAAAGACGGATCATTGGTGGAATGATCTAGTGGAACAAACTGCTCGACGATTGTGTGTGTATGCGAACACTGAAGCAATTGCTCACAGTGATAAGCTTTCATGCTAGGCTCCTACTGGACTCGCCTCACAGCTTCTAATAGTGAGTGATCGCCCGCGAAAACCAGAGTCGGGTCGAACGGGGGCACTTGTCGGAGAACGGCTCGTATTCGTCAAAAGTCGAGTATTGCGGGGGCATATCATCCACTCGATAGAAATGTGCCATAGCACAGACGGGTGGTACAGAGGAGGAGTCACAAGGTCCGGAAACATCGTTCAGACTGAGAAGCTGAAGTCGGAAGACAGAAGACAGAAAAATCATTTACTTGAATCCAGGACATTGGGCCAAGACGTTATGACACAATGTGCT